>CATIWR010068335.1:0-40814 GCA_949677035.1 Omphalea diandra | reverse complement strand
ACCATCCTAGTCTAACAATCTCCCTCTTTTTGATTTTGACAACTTGGATTGATCCAAAGTGAAAAATAAGTGTAGAAAAGTAAAATTGAATCATACTTAGAATTGATGATCACTTAAGATGCTTAGCAAAGATTTCTAAGTGTGAAGTTAAGTTGCTTTTTAGTTGCTCCACCTTAACTTATGCATTGACTCCCCTTTAATTAGTTATCTCTCCTTTGGATAATTTTTCACTCGTATCTTATCTTATCTTATCTCTCCCTTGGATAATTTTCACTCGTATCTTATCTTATCTTATCTATCCCCCTTTGGCAAGATAAAAAAGGTTAGATAAGATGAAAGATAATTAAAGGGAAGTTTAAGGCATAAATTATTAAGAAGCAAAAGATAAAAGTATGAATCAAAAGCATGTAAGGAACAAACATTAATCATAAAGATAAAAGTAATTGCTCAACACAAAGATATGCAAAAGAACAAACTTTTATAGATAGACCAATATGGGATCACAAAGATTATGATTATAAAAAGTAAACTAAGAAAAGAAAAAGTACATAGAGAAACCTAAAATCTAAAAGACTGGAGAATCACTGTCATATCCAGAAGAGTCATCCTCATGCTCTTAGAGGTCACCTTCAGCCTCATCTTTGTCTTCCAAACCTACATCCCCATCTTGTGTATCTTTGAAATCCGTGAAGTCGGGGAGATGGCAAGGTGGAACTCTGAGTTTCTCTTGGAGATCCACTATATCGCTGTGGAGGTGGGAGAGGAATAGAGATTGTCTCTTCATCATCCGCATAAGCTTATCAAGCTTATTGTTGATGGTGGAGAGGGATACTTTAGCCTTAGGCTTAGGTGGTGGAGGAACAGAGGGAGAAACTTCTTCAAGACATAGACGCTTCCGCTTGGAAACTTGCGAGCTCTCCATACGCTGAGCCTCAAAAGCGCCAAGAAGGTATACGTAGGAGTCTTGATGAATTGCCTTGGAGTTGATGAGGTAGGTGAGGTCTAAAAAGTTATGAAAGGGTAGATACTTCTTGGTGAGTAGCTTCTCCTTATCTGTATCAAGGGCTCCTACAAATTGATAGATTGCGGTGACGTGAGAGGGGAGCAGAAATTGACTCTTCGACTTTGTGCTCATGTGAATTAGCTGATCCATGAGATAACGATCAGTTTAGAGCGGTTTGTTCTTCACAAGAGAAAAAAGGAATGCAAGATCTTTTTGTGAGACCTTCTCATTCCCATCACCCCTCGCATTGATGGATAAGGTGATGATGCGGTGAAGAATCCACAAGGGCAAAGACTTTATATGCTTTACAAGAGGATCTTGGGTCGTGTCTCGCTTCGATCGAAATTTCTGCCCAAAACTCTAAATATATAACATCAAGAGCCAAAATAATGAATGGAATGTGCTCACTGATTTGGAGGTTGAAGAAGGAGGACAGTTGTTCGAAGGTGATGAAGTACGGATCCCCAAAAGCGTGAAAGATGAGACGATATTGTATGGCAGGAGATTCTATTTTACGGCTCAGCTGAACCATGCATATGAATTCTCGGAATATCTCTTTGTACCCCAGTTTATCTCTAAAAATGAATTCATTCCAGCCAAGGTTGGACAGGAATGCTCTGATTTCGTTATGGATGCCAAGAGTTTTAAGTAGAAAGATGGAGGGTATTGTGTTAGGTAGGATGACTTTGGAGAGGTTTGCCTTACACCTCTCCTTTTCTTCATGGGTCATTCCCTTCATATAGATGAGGGAAGAATGAGCAGAGGGTTGTGTTATACCCTTGCCTTTCTCAGCTCTAGAAATTCTCTTTGAAGCCATGGTAATAGATGAAGAAGACTTGGGAGATTTTGAAAGTGATTTGAGGAAGAGAAGATGTTTGGAGTAGATGTGAGAAAAACACTGTTGAAGGGGGTATATATAGCCCTTGAAGAGGTATATCAACGACTAAAAATGGTTAGAAAAAGAATTATGAAGGGTTGGAAATGGTTGGCCATCAAATCATATAAATGTGAGGCGATTACTCAAATTCGCGTTCGCGAATTATCTAGTCGCGACCGTGAATTCTAGAAAATGTGAGTAACAGATAAATTTTCCTCGAAAATACGCGCTGTAACGGTCAGAATTTTGAAATTAATGACCAAAATTCATGGTGTAAAGATATTTCGCGATCACAAATTGATATTTGACAGCCGAGTGAAATTGACTTGTAATTCGCCACCGTGAAAAAAGAATAGTGACCGCAAATTGTGAGTCAACAAAGGATAAGAGTGAAAGATTTTGAAAAACTTGTGATCCATTAGAAATTAATAATAAAACCATCCATAACAATCATCAATCAAACATATCACACATATCACAATTAAACACAAGATCAAACAAAAATTTTCACTTGAGGGAGCTTCCATCAAACATTTCCAATTCTCTCTTAATAAAGTTCATCCTTTCTTCATTTAGAGGTTTAGTGAAGATATCTGAAAGTTGATGATTAGTGTCAATGAATTCTAACACAACATCACCTTTTTGCACATGATCTCTAAGAAAGTGATGCCTAATATCTATGTGCTTTCTTCTAGAGTGTTGGATGAGATTCTTAAAAAGATTAATAGCATTGGTATTGTCACATTTGATAGGAATGTGATCAATTATTTTGCCAAAGTCCTTTAATTGTTATTTCATCCAAAGAACTTAGTACAACAACAACCCGCAGTCACATACTCGATTTTCACGGTGAACAGGGCAACTGATACTTGATTCTTACTAAACCAAGAGACTAAACATTCTTCTATAAATTGGCAAGTCCCGAAAGTGCTTTTTCTATCTAAGAGACTTCCTGCACAATTCGTATTCGAATACCCTACTAGGCTAAAGGATGTGTTCCTAGGATACCATAGTCCTAAGTGAATAGTGCCATGTAAATATTTGAAAATTCTCTTCACAACATTCAAATGAGACTCTTTAGGAGAGGATTGAAACCTAACACATGTGCAAACACTAAACATTATATCCGGCCTTGAGGCAGTAAGATAGAGTAGAGATCTAATCATACCTCGATATCTCTTTTCATCTACCACCGTACCCAATTCATCCTTGTCTAGCTTGATGGTACTACTCATTGGAGTTTTTGCTATCTTGCATCCTTCCATGCCAAATTTCTTTTGAATTTCCTTTATGTATTTGGCTTGGTTGATGAAGATACCTTCTTTGAGTTGTTTGATTTGTAAACCAAGAAAGAATTTGAGATTTCCTATCATGCTCATTTCGAATTCCCTAGTCATACACTTAGCAAATTCCTCACAAAGAGATTCATTAATAGCACCAAAGATAATATCATCAACATAGATTTAGACAATTAATGTGTCATGATTGTGTTTTTTAACAAATAGTGTGGTGTCAACCTTCTCTTTCTCAAAATCATTTTGCAAGAGAAATAAACTAAGCCTTTCATACCAAGCTCTTGGAGCTTGTTTCAAACCATATAAGGTTTTGTTTAGTTTGAAAACATGGTAGGAAAATAATGTGACTCAAAACTGGGAGGTTGTTCAACATAAACTTCCTCCTCAATAATGCCATTTAAAAATGCACTCTTAACATCCATTTGAAAAAGTCTAAAATTCATATGACATGCAAATGCTAAGAGAATCCTAATAGCCTCTAATCTTGCTACAGGGGTAAAGGTTTCATCATAGTTTATGCCTTCTTCATGGTTGTATCCCTTAGCAACTAATCTAAAGCCTTATTTCTAGTGATGACACTTTGCTCATCTAACTTATTCCTAAACACCCACTTACTACCTATAATTGGATGTACTTTAGGCCTAGGAACAAGTTCTCATACCTTGTTTCTCTCAAATTGGTTGAGTTCTTCTTGCATAGCAAGTACCCAACTTTCATCATCAATAGCTTCATCAATTGACTTCGACTCTAATTGAGAAACAAATGCAAGATTATTATCTAAAGGATGAAGTTAAGACCTAGTACTTACTCCCTTAGAGGTATCACCAATAATCAAGTCCTTAGAGTGATACTTGGAGAATCTTCAATCTTTGGGTAGATCTTATCTTGGTTCATCTTCTTGTTGATGTTGTGGTTCCTCATCCATCCTTGATGATTCACCTTCTTCCTTATCTTTATCATTTCTTTTTGTAGTATCTTCCAATTCTAGCTTTTCAAGATTACCTACAAGATCATCAATAAATACTCCTTTCCCATGATCAAGTTTACTAGACTCATCAAAGACAATATTTATAGACTCTTTAACTACTATAGAACTTTTATTGAAGACTCTATATGCCTTGCTTGAGGTGGAATAACCTAAAAAGATTCCTTCATTTGTCTTGGAATCAAATTTACCAAGATTATCCTTGGTATTCAAAATATAGCACTTACATCTAAATACTCTTAGATATGAAATCTTGGGTTTTCGACCATTCCATAGCTCATAAAAGGTTTTATTGAGATTGTGTCTTTTGAAAACTCTATTTGCAATATAACATGAGGTATTAATGGCTTCGGCCCAAAAGTAATTTAGTAAAGAATACTCATTGAGCATTGTTCTAGCCATTTCTACCAATGTTCTATTTTTCCTCTCTACAACACCATTGTGTTGTGGTGTTCTAGGAGTTGAAAAATTATGAAAAATTCTATTCTCTAAACAATAATTTTCAAATGACTCATTTTGAAATTCTTTTTCATGGTCACTTCTAATAAAAGTTATGAAGTAACCTTTTTCATTTGAAACTCTTTTTGTAAAGCTTTTAAAAACGTCAAAAGAATCATTCTTATGAGCTAGAAAAGATACCCAAGTAAACCTGGAGAAGTCATCTACAAGGACTAGTGAATAATGCTTTCCATCTAAGATAGCACTCCTAGTAGGTCCTATCAAGTCCATATGAATAAGTTGAAGTGGTTTAGAAGAACTTACAACCTTTTTTTGCTTTGTGGGAGGCTTAATGTTGCTTCCCCATTTTGCATGGACCACATGTCTTGTCTTTGGAGAAGTTTATCTTGGGAAGCCCTTCTACTAGTTCTCCTTTAAAGAGACTTTGAAGAAGTTCCATGCTTGCATGCCTAAGTCTTATATGCCATAACCATGCTTCATTGCTTATAGACATAAGACACTTGAAAGATTGGTTAGCCAAATTGTTTAAGTCAATTGAGTAGGTATTGTCTTTCCTTTCACCTTTAAAAATAACCTCATCATCCATTAAAGTGGTAACTCAGCATTCTCTTGGATCAAAGGTTACTTTATTACCTTTATCACACAATTGACTTACGCTTAACAAATTATGTTGCAAGCCACTCACTAATAAAACATTATCAATTAAGGAACAACCATCCTTACCAATGGTTCCAATGCCAATTAGCTTACCTTTGGAATTGTTACCAAATGTGACATTTCTGCCTTCTTTTTCTTTCAATGTCATGAATAGCTTTCTATTTCTAGTCATATGCTTGGAACATCCACTATCCACATGTCAAATGCTTGATTTGGTGGTTGTCACACTCCCCTACACAACAAAAGTAAGTTACCTTTTCTTAGGTACCCAAGCATACTTGGGTCCTAGGGGGTTAGATGTAGAAGGATCCTCTAATTTGAGATGTACCTTCCTAATGTAACAATGAATGTTGACATGTCCATATTTCATGCAATAATGACATTAGAGATTAGACTTGTTAGTTTTTCTCCTATGCATAAATTTAGTATGAGTAGGAGGCCTTTTCATACCTTGATCATATGAATGCATGCATATACATGTATGATGTGTAGGCATATACATGTATGATGTGTAGAAGTAGAAAATTTCTTATGAGAGTTAGCATGTTGTTTGTTGTACATGTAAGCATGGTTGGCTCTTTGAGTCTTAGCTCTAGAGCCTTGGAAAGCCTTCCCTTTGCCCTTAGTCTTAGGAGGCTTAGTGCTAGGAGCACTTTTCTTCCTAATTATCTTAATACTAGAAGTTTGAGGTGTAGATGATTTCATAAATGTAGTTGTAGATGTAGAGGGAGTTCCATTAAAACCTGGACTATGCCTAATTAAAGGTGGTCTTTGTGACACAATAAGAGTGTCTAAAGCCTTTTTTCCTTTATAGAATTTAAAGATTGAGCTTCTAAGCTCAATGACTTCTCCTTTAAGAGTGTCATTCTCCTTTCTAAGTGAGGCTAAGGAAGAAGATCATATAGATAATTTTTCAATAGATTTATTGAGTTCTTCATTAGAAGTCCTCAATTCATTTACAAGCTCATTTAGAGACTTGTATTCATCTTCTAGTTTGGAGCACTTCTTCCTATAGGTTTTAATTTATGACTTATACTTGTCACACTTCATAATTAGAACTTCTAAAAGCTTTTCATCTATATCATCTACCTCATAATCAGAATTAGAGTGGGAAGATGTACTTACCTCTTGTGAAGAGTCCCCTAGTGCCATGAAACATATGTTGGCCACCTCTCATTCTTCCTCTTCTTCACTTGAGCTATCATCCCAAGTGGTTGAGAAACTCTTCTTCTTCTCCTTGTCCCATTTCTTCTTTTTCTGTAGCTTGGGACAATCATGCTGGATGTGGCCTTGCTTGCCACACTCATAACAAGTGACTTCATTCAATTTCTCTCTAGGATTTAGAGTTGTCTTCTTGAAGCTTCTTCTTTCTTTTCTCTTTCTAATTAACTCCTTGGTCCTTTTTGAGAACATAGCTAGCTCTTCTTCTTCATTGTCACTTTCTTCATCACTAGAGGTAGTTTCTACCTCCTTCTCCTTTATTGAGGATTTGAGTGCCAAGGTTCTCTTCTTAAGTTTTTCAGATTTTTCTCCTTGACTCCTCATTTTCTTCATCTCCTTATCTTTCTTTAAGGCTAACTTATGAGTTAAGAGTTTGCCTACCAAGACATATGTTTGCACCTTTCCTATTTCTGGATTGAATTCTTGAATACTGTACACTCTAGCACCAAACTTTTCAAGAGGCAAAGATTTCAAAATTTACCTCATGATTTGTGAGAATCCTACCAAACTTCTTCATGTTGGTGACGATTGCTAGGAGTCTGTTGGTCATGTCGGTGATGCTCTCATTCTCCTTCATCTTGAACAACTCCTACTCCATCACATATATTTCTAGCTGGTTGGATTTCACCAATATGGTGCCTTTATGATAGTTCTCTAATGTTTTTTATATCCCATGGGTTGTTTGGCAATGTTGTACTCTTCCAATCTCTTCTCTTGAAAGAGAGCTTAGAAGAATTGTTATGGCTCTCTTGTTCTTGCCATTTGATCTTCTATGTGCTTCAACCCACTCTTCTCGTGGAATGAGTTCTTCACTTCCATCCACTACCTTGGTGGGTGGCTTCCATTCTTTGACTACAACATCCTAGAGATCTACCACAACTATGTCAAGGTAAATTGTTATCCTATACTTCTAGTGAGTATAGTCAGCTTTATCAAAGTAGGGTTTGAGGTGTGTGTGGATTCCTTCTTTTGCCATGATCTTTATTCACCCAATGAAGGTTTGATTATGAAACCATGCTCTGATACCACTTGTTGGCCCTTATCACCAAGAAGGGGAAGGGGGGGGGGGGGGGGGGGGGGGTGGGGAAGGGAAGGGGGTTGAATTGGTGTATAAAAATTAAAATTAGAAAGGAAGAAGAGAAATGAGAGACACACAATTTATAGTGGTTTGGGTATAATTGACCCTACGTCCACTCTCTAATTCTCAGCAATTGGGTATTCCACTATCTATCAATGGTGTTTTCAAGCGCACACCAAACTTTTACACTTGTATTTTCAAAGGCTCACATAATAACCTTTACACTTGTGTTTTAAAGGCTCACACAATAACCTTTACACTTATGTTTTTCAAACTCCCACAATAACCTCTCTAGAGTGTTTTAACAGGCTAACACTATAACCTTTACAAATGGTGTTTATGCTTACAACAAACAATCACTAAAAGAAAAGAAATGAAAGAGTAGTAAAATTGCAAGAGTTTGGGTTACAAATTAATGAATTCTCTTGCATTTACATCTGTTTGGTGAGGTATTTATAACCTCTACCCACCAAAGAGATGTGGCAATAAAACTGGTACAAAAATCTTCAAAGTATGCTCGATAGATTTTACATTAAATGTTTGACAGGCTTCATTCGTGGTCGTTACTACTCATTCACGGTTGTGAATTCCAAATTTCTATACTGAAGCTAAAAATTGCAGTGAAAATCCTGTTTCTGTCTAATGGCTAGTCCACGTAGCGACTTCTCATTGGTTCACCAGGAAAATATAGTTGTTGCCTTTCAACTGCTAAATAAAAAGTAATGGTCATGAATTACTTTGTGCAGGACGCTATTAGGGACGCGAATTCGTCTGCCAGAACTTGCATTCTCCATTTCATGAATCGTGGTTGCTACCAACAAATTGCCTTCGCGATTTTTGTCTTCCAATGGTCACCTGAGACATTTGTCATGCTTTGGTGTGGACTTGATTCCCTTTTGAGTTACTTCGCAATTCGCTGTCTTAACTGAGGCGTGACACACACTGTTAATTCATCTGGCATTTTTGGACTCCTTCTTTTGAATGAATCGCGGCCGAGAATGGCTCTGCGATTTCACCTGTCTGATTTCTAACAAGTTTCTTCATGGATCACAGTCGCGAATCTTAGATTGCGGTCGCGATTGAGAAGTCATTTTGCATTCTTTGAAGATTATTAACTCTTTTCAACTTCCAACTTAGAGACTAACTAAAAATTGCAAAACAACACTAATTTGAGATATTAGATATGATCAATCTCCTTTGTCAAGATCAAAATTGGTTCAAGAGTTAGGGTTAACCACCCTAGTCCAACAAGTTTCATATTAATGTTTGTAAATAGGCGAAAGATTATATAAGTTTATTAAACTAAATGACAATAAATTATTTGTGTAATTAAACTTGTGTGAATATTAGAAGGAATAATTGCACATTTTATGTGAATATATGCATATTTCATTGTGAATATCTTAATTATTGATATACTACATTATAATTTTTGTGCTACTTGTGATTTATTAATTGCATTATATATATTGTGTTATATTATGTTGGGGTAAGACAAAGACTTGAATCTTGATCGTGCACATGGGTCGTAGGTATATATATGTGTTATATGAAATTCATCCTACTAAGGAATGATCTGGTAAAATATTCTACAATACTTCATATATATATATATATATATATATATATATATATATATATATATATATATATATATGTATATGTGGGTTAAATATCTTATATATTTACTTAAAAGTTTGTCTAAATTTGTTCATATATGTGATATTGCGAAAATAATTTTTACTCTAAATTTATTTGATTTGATTTGTGCTTGTAAGTGAGTTATCATTTTTACTTGAATTTGATCATATGATGTGTTGGTATTGTTACTTATTTATTTATTAGAGTAATATTTGTTATTTTATATAACCTCTATAAGAGGTTAAAATGTTTCATGCCTCATATAATGTCTCACTAAACCGTAGTTATATTCACCTTTTCATAACTCAGTTTTATAGGTCTTGATTATTATCAAGTATGGTTACTTATTTTCTCCAAGCCAAATTATTGAAGTTAATTAGTAAATTTTCTTTAAATATTTGATTATATTCGTTTTTCATATCTTTGGTAGATGATTCATTTAGATTTTGAGACATAAGTATGATAGTTATTATTTGATCATATGTATTTGAGGTTGCAAATTAATTAATAATCAGTATGCAAAACATTTATAAATTTTGTAGAATAAATAATTTAAATTAAATTATATAAACTTATTATCATTTACTTCCACTTACTTGAAAGTTAATATTTTTTCGCTTCAATTATACATATAGGCTAGTGAAGCTGAGACCACAATCTTGACTTCATGACGAGCATGGACACTTGAATATATTAGGTAACCTTTCAAAGATCATATTAGGTGTACATATGTAACCCAAGATCTATGTGAATAATTAAAAATATCCTAAACACAAAACTAACTATTACTAATCATTCTTAAACAAAATTGGTTGTTGCAAATATTTAATGACCATTGAAAATATTCAATGGAAATTGGAGTAGATCTTTAGACGCAAAACTAATAGATTAAATTGCTTTCTATATGTCATTGAAGATATTTAACAATCACTGAATTCTCTCTATGAGGTTTGAGAATATTTAACAGTCATTAGAACTTACTCTGCATATACACTTTTCATAACTTCCTTTATAGAGCTCAAAATTACGAACTGTTTGTTTTTCTAAAAATTAGACTCATAAATATTTTTTCCATATATAGATCATAATCTAAAGCTTTGTAAATTTATCTATAAATAAATTTTGAATCAATATATTTGCATAATAACTTAAAATCTAGTATGACCTTTCTTCATTTAAATGCTCATATTTTTCTCTATAGATCTTAAATTTTTGCACCATTTAATTATGAAATAAGATATGTTCATATTTCTAATTATATATAATGACTCTTCTAAGTTTTTCTTAACCATTCTATATATTAGTTCAAAGTGCACTTTTTTATGAGTTGGCTTCACTTAAACCTCAATGGGCATTGATTTATTTATCAGACATTTATATTAAATTATTTCATTAATTGTGAAACTTTGACAGAGTCATTAAGCCAATTTAGTAGTCATTATATATACCCATAAACATTAGATATATTTTTAAAGACTTTTGAATAGGTCGTTCTCTATTTTTTTTTTTATGTCATTGGTATTTGTACCATTTTTTTAATAGCTTATTTCAGTGAATCTTCACTTTTTCTTCAATTAAGCTTCCCAACTTGTAAAGATGATTTTTATGAATATACTCTTTTATTTTTCTGAGATATAACTAACATAAAAACTTAGAAGAGATGTTAAAACTTCTTAAATGCTTTGTCATATTCAAAATCAATAAAATCAATGACATTGATGTGTTGGGATCAATAACACTTTTATTTAAAACTTTGATTCTCCTTAAGTCATTTCCCTTATTTTTCTTTATACATTTCTTTCATTCCTTTTCCTTGTCTTAAAATATTCATTTTCATAAAAGCATTTTCCCATTAGTAAATTTCTAAGCAACCACAAGGAATAGAGAATGTATGAACCTCTCTAAAATGCATCTATTATTAAACCTAGCCAATTCATCGATTATATTTTATAAAAGGTTAATATGCATTAAATTGTAATCAATTACATACTATAAAAATTCATTCAAACATTCATTATCTCATAGCTTAGCTCAAATATCCTCAGTCCTTGACCTATGGAACAATATTGGAAAATTAGAGATAAAAAGATTTCAAAACTTACTCTTTATTATTACAACTGCAAATAAATCTTAACTTTACTCATCCTATAATCATTCAAAATAATAATAATAATAATAATAAATAATAATTTTGATTTAATTACATAAAATTGGCAACCATGAAAAAATACAACATGGTACCTAAAAAGGAAATTAGAATGCTTAAGCTAACTTCTATCCTAACTAGAACATCATACATCAAACACAAGGAAAATGAATGAGTTCAATAGAACTCAATGAATAGGCATAATTTATTATGCTCATATTATCATGCACCTTTTCATGTTTATAGGCTTTTTCATGATAATTTATTCATATGCATTTATGTTTATAAGGGATATAACATAACATCATGTATACAATGTCATCACATACAAAAGGATAATTGAGTTATTATTAACCACATAAGGTTTTGGTATCTTATTATTAGAATGCTTAAGCTAACTTCTATCCTAACTAGAACATCATACATCAAACACAAGGAAAATGAATGAGTTCAATATAACTCAATGAATAGGCATAATTTATTATCTCATATTATCATGCACCTTCTCATGTTTATAGGCTTTTTCATGATAATTTATTCATATGCATTTATGTTTATAAGGGATATAACATAACATCATGTATACAATGTCATCACATACAAAAGGATAATTGAGTTATTATTAACCCCATAAGGTTTTGGTATCTTATTATTGCTTTGCTTAACATTAATTTTGAACTTTCGTTTATTTAAATGGTGTCACACAAAATCTTAGGAGCATGAACATGCAAACCTTTACTTTTTGTCTTGAAAACTTATGGAGCATGAGCATCTTCTACGAGTTTATTATCTTAATATTTCTTTTACATTTAGTTTTCATGTTCTTATTGTCCTTAATTATTAACTAAAGGGATAATAAATCATCTTTCAAGTATACTAACACATCACATAACATTTACACTTCGCATAACAATATTTTTTTAATCTAAAATGTATCAATGCACATGCCTTTTACTTAAAATATATTTAGCATACTTGACCTATACACTTTCAAACCATGTTACATGAGTGTGACATTGCTTAGAGATAATGAAAACATAATAAATCATAACCATTCACCTCACTAAACTATATCTTATCCTTAATTCATTTCATTATGCTTCTTCTATACTCCTAATGGTCCTTAGCTCTATAAAAGTCTAGGTCATAAAACATATAGTTATGTGAGTCACCCATACCACAAAGCTCATGGAGAGTACTTTTCCATTCGCCATAGTGTAACATTAAGGTTGAAGTCTAAACTCCCACCTCCCACATTCTAGCTACTAACCAATACAATTCTATAATTTAAACATTCTAACAACTTAATCATAATTAACTAATTTCATTAACATGGCATAATCTACGTTTATGCCATTTTATACCAAAATTAAGGAGATTAACTCACTCAAACCATCATCAATACATGGACATCTAAGAAATTTATGGAATTCACTTTGGGTAGGATCTTAACAACCTAAACAAATTAATTCAAACATGTACAATTCAATCCCATATAAAAATCATGCACTAAACTCAATCGAGAATAAAAAGAGTCTAAACACCATAACAATATATAATAATAAAACTATTTAAAATGCATAAACATGCTAATTATTAAAGAAAATGAGAGTGATTCATCAAAATTTTCAAAAGATCCTTGAAGCCTAAGTTAGGGTTTTGAAACCTAAAGGTCACAAATTAATTCTAACATGTATTCCTGATCATTAGAGGTTAAAAAAAAAGTAATAAAAACCAAAATTGAAGCAGAGAATATTAATTTATCCAATTTCTTTAATTTTTGCTTCAAATATCATTAACCTCACTTATGCAATTTGTACCATGATTACTACCTTGATCTATTCTTAAACAATTAAAATTAATAATAAAAATATAAACTTGCTTGATTGAAGTCATATTTGAAGGACTCAAGCTCTACGCCCTTGTACAGAAAAAGAAAACTTATTAATTTCTTTTTTGCTTCATCACCATGGATCATCTCTAAATCAAGATTTTGAAAAGTGTTTTGTTTTCTTTTTATGGTAGTTCATATTTTCTTAAGCATTCCTATACATTAGAGAAGGTTTGGGGCTTTGAAATTAAGAAAAAGAAAAGCTAGAGAGTTACAAAAGAAAGAAAATGAGACATTTTCATGCAAAGGTCTATTTATAAACCTAATGAGTAGAGATGATAATGGGGAGAAGATTCCCCACTCACTATAAGGATCTACCCTAATGGAGTGGGTAATCCTTGCCCTTTCTCCTACGGGACGAGGGTGGGATTACATCCTCTGCCTCACAAGTTTCCATAGGGACCCTTGAAGTGGATCCCCGTGAGGACTTGAAAAAATTAAATGTATTTTTTATATTTATCATATGTATATTTAAATATTTGTTTTGTATTATTAATTTATAGCATAAAATATTTTTATTTTATAATATAATAAATTATATTTTTTAAAAAATAATTTGAAAAATAGTAGAAAATAAAAAAATTGCCCTGTGGGGAATCCCTATGGGGGTAAGGATTGGGATAAAATTTTCCTCATCAGGAAGGCGAGGTAGGGATGTGGGATACCCTTCCGCTCCTGCCTCACCCCTTCTGCCCTATTGCCATTCCTACTAATGAGGTTTAGTAGTCGATCCTCATTTTTGGTAGCTAAACTTCCATGTCAAAAGTTGTTTTGAATTAACGATAGTCAAAACTTAATGTTCAAATGTCAATCTTTCATTTTCTCGCACTTTCTAATTCTTCAAATAAGCTTTAACACAGAGGTGAGATTTTGTTTGGTTTAATTTATTTAATTTAGTTTTTATTAAAACTAAATTAATTAAATTTTATATTTTTAAAATTGAACCAAATTGAATTTTAAAAAAACTGAATTAATTAAAGTTATATACTCATGAATAAAACCAAATTAGATTTATAAAATATTAATTTAGTATATTTAATTTGATCAAAATCACAAATATTTTAAGTTGGTTCAATTCAAACTTTTATAATTTAATTTGATTTTTAGTAAATTTAATTTATTCATTTTTATATAAAAACCAAATAAAAAATTTAAAACATTAATTTTAAATTAAAATGGAACCAAATTGAATTATAGTAGAAAATTGAATCAAATCGATTGAACAATATTGATTTATTTGATTTTAGTTAGTTTATACTCATTGTTATTTTAACATAAGGAAACTCAAACTCCAATCCCCTAAAATAATCCAAAATTCTTGTCAATACTTATAAGAACACCTTTAGAGATTCAAATAAGAACTAAAAATCTTAAGACACTTTAAAAGTATCACAAAAGAAGCACTTAGAAAATTCGATATTTCATTATTGTAATTAGTATTAATAATGTGTTGATTAAATATGATTATTTAGTTTTTGTTGCATCTTGGACTAAGTGACAAAGGGTTTAAGATGCTAGTTTATGGGATATATTTTAGAGGACTTGGTTTGTTAGGCTTTAGATAAAAAATGACTTGAGCTACTAAATGTTTCAACTCAGTACAACACTTTGATGGCTAAGTGTCAACAAATCAAAGATTGCAATTATACCATAAACCCTATGAATACCTCTTTTACCATCACCTAGGAGATGATCTGACACATACTCTGAAGACACTCTTTAACACCTTTGAATTGTCTTTCCTCTCAAGAAAACTATTCAGCTCCCAAAATTTTAATATATTTTGTCCACCATTCTATTAACCCATCTGTTAGCATTAGATTTGGGACCTCTAAATGCAAAGATTGATGACAAAAGTTACTGAATATATTTCCAAAATACAAGAGGAATTGCCAAAGGAATAGATAAAAGCCTTAAAAAACTTTGGAGAAGCCCAAAACTAAAAGCCTAACATCAAGCCCATAACCACAACCTAGTAATTAGGATTGTGTAACCCACATTCTTGGTTGCACAGAGCTCCCTTAAACCCTAACCCCCAGAACCTTCTGGAATTGGTCCCCTTTAAACCTTAGGGTTGTACAACCCTAACAGATGGATGTACAACCCATTCTTAGTTATACAACCTGTATACGAACCCTAATTTTAGGAGATCCATCTCCCTCTCTGTGATTAGATGCAGATAAGTGGTAACCATTACCATTATTAGCTCTGTGCACTCATCCATCACTTATAAATACTCCTCCTGCATGAAGAGGGGAGAGGCTTATATAACCTTAACAAAATTCTGCCAAAACCTTTTCATACATCATACTTAGCTTAGAAATTCATAATCCCTAACTCTTTCTTATTACTTTCAAGGTACAATAAAGCCTTTTCTCTTCATTATTATGTATTCCATAAGCATTTTGGAGGATATTAAACATCTAGTAAGCTTTTGAGGCCAAAGAAAACATTAAGGAATACATCTAAAACCCCTTCCTCCCCCATTCCTCTTTTTTCTTTCCTTTTATTTTTCTTCATGTTTTCAAAAACTCAGGAATTTAGGTTGTATAGACTTGAATGTAGTATGTATAGCACTCTTTCCTTGCAATCAGTTTTACCGAAACTTTTCTTTTCTCTTCTCAAATGTCTTCTTTTCAATATAACCTTTTGTGGTTTTTCATGACTCCAATGGCAGAATTGGAGGAGGCCTAATGGCCAAGGACCCCCCATTCACTTCAAAAATGGAGTTTTGATAGGATTTGAAATGGTTTTCATTCTTAACTTATGCTAATATTTGTATTCATACATCTTGGTTTAATGATGATTTTAGTTTTGTTTTAATCACTTTAGGGCAGTGAACAAATGAGAAACTTATGGTTCGAAGGATCTTGAGAGCTTTTCTTGTGTCTGTGTTCATGTTTATAGTATGTGAATAGTGCATTAGCCATACAATCCCCTACTTTAATTTGCATTCTAAACTTTTTAATGGTTAGTAATGCTTATGGATGCCAATCTTTTTTAGAGCAATAAGAGGGAAGATTCGTCAACTCTAGGTTCTCTTTTGTAATGGGTTTTTGCCTTTAGCCATTTAACATCCTCTAAGTGCCTTGCGTTGCATGTTTACCTCTTTTGATGCTCATGGTTCATGTATTTTGATCTTGTTTTGCATGTTGATTTATGATGATGAGATATATTGTTAAGGACTTAAATGCATGTTTAGGCACCTTTGCATAAAAGATATGGTAATGTAGTTTTATTTATGTGTTTTATTCATTTACTTTGTTTCCTTCATTTTGCCATTTGATTACTATTCCTTCATTTTGCCATTTGATTACTAACTTATGCATCTTTGTGTTATAGGTAGTTGGCTTAGGTTAAACAATGAATAATGGTCTTAATGAGCATCTTTGATAATCATGAATGATGAAGCATGCATGTTATATATGGATGATGAAATGCATGATGACCCTATGCCATGTCATATGATCCCACTCCCCTCTTTGGAATGTTATGTATGGATGATAAGGTGCACGATACCCCTTTGCCATGTTGCATAACCTTACTTCCCTTTAGATTGATGGCATGATTTGATTAGCTTGATTGTGTTAGAGGCATGCTTAAGACCATTAATTCAACTAACCAATAATTTGGTTAAAATGCTAAAAGTGAACTAGAGATGCTTGAAGTTTGGATCTCAATGTCTAGGTGGTTTGGAGGTGCCTAACCTCTTCCGCAAGTCGTACCCAATTTTTAAACCTAATCTCTAATGAGGTGAAGATGAAATGGACTTACTAATTGACTTAAATTAGGTTCGAATTTTGTCTTCCCTGAATTCTTATCGCGATCAAAGTTTAGTGGCGACTCCATATTTCCTAGGTACAATACCAATGTATTATCCCTTATTTGGTCCCTGGATGACCATCATTTTGGATTTAAGGCTTTAAACTCCTGCAAAGCCTAAAGGATCTCCCATTGATCGAAACTCATGACATATTTTGGGGTTATTGCCAATGTAAAAATCCATGTCCTCTCGATCCCCCGTTAATCAATAAAAAGATAGAGTCATAAATGAGATTTCACTAGTTTAAGTGAAACCACCGAGGGGCTCACACCAACTTACCTAATTATCTTACCAATTTATCTTGCCAAAACCTATACTCACTCCCCATCACTTTAATTTTTCTCGTAGGCTTGTCTTGGTACATGTGAATATCATTTTGCCTATCTTTTTTCCATAACTTCTCTATCACGTATCTCATTTCAAAGATGTGAAATGTACTATACTCTTGTTAAATGTAACTACTTATAAATACATTCTTTCAATATATAGGTATTACTCATCCCAAAGCTTTCATAACTTGTTTATACAATTCAGTATCAAGGAAGGATTGACATACAATTTGGTAACAAGAAATTGAGTTAGAGATATTAATTTTGTAATACCTTAACTTAGTTTTGAACTATCTTAACTTAGTTTTGAACTATGTTAGAGTGATTAGGTTAAAAGTTAGATGAAATAAGGCCTAACTTTAAACAAATAAGAACATGATTTTCACCCTTTTTCTTTTTGTTTCTCTTACTTTTGCACTTGTTTATACCCGACCTCATTTTGACTTGGCTTTGGGCTTAGGCTTTACCTGATGAAATAAATCACTAGGAGATCTCATTCATCATTGCTTATCAAAATCGTTTAGGCATGAACCCAACTTAAATGGGTTTTGGAACATATTTGGGCTTCGTCTAAGATCAATTGGCCTTTATAATTTATGATATATTTTGTCTTTAAGACTTGAGTTTGATTGATAATTATAATAGATAATATTTATTGTAGATAATACTTGTATACATCCATAACCTTATTGATAGACTTAGTATTCTATTGAGACTGTTATATGTTACTATATATAAGCAAATGTAACATTGAGAATACAGGTTTTGAATTTCACAAATATAAATACAATATTATTCTCCAAATTTCTTTGTTTTTCTTTGTTTTCTATTAATTTCTATCTCTAGTTTCAATATCACTTGAGTTGACAGTAAATTACCTACATATTCATACCTTTGATTAATAACTTTTACCTATATATTAGACTCGATTAACTCATGTTAATCATTTATTGTTTGGAATTTTTGATATTGACAGTACCTGACAATAAAAGCTAAGTTATTATATTCACTCTTAAGTTTTAGAGGTAACATCTTTTTTGGCATATGTGGTGAGGCCTTGTATGCTAGTAGAGACTAAATATCAAGCTCTTCATGGGGAATTGGACCAATTGAAAGAACAATTTCCCTAGATAAAGATTGTTGTTGCCATGACGATTAATAAGTCTAATGAAAACTCACAGGCCAATGACCAGACTATAATGGATGATATAGCCGACTATCAAAGGCATACTTTCATGCCTAAACAAATAGGTCTCACTACTACAGATTACTCTTTAATCACCAGTTAGATTACAACTAAAAACCACACCATGTTCCATAACATGATTAATCAAATGGCTTCAATTATTTGACCATTAATGGAAGATAATAGGGCTGCCCAAAAGGATATTTGGTTGGGGATCAATCAAATGAACGATTATCTAGACCAATTAACTACTCTTTTGGAAGGAAGGCAAGCTCCAACATCAGATAGGAGATTCCCAATTAAAGCTTTCAGTTTTAGGAGGTAATATGCCTAAAGAGAATTAAGGGCAACCCACATTCTCCCTCATTCGAGATATCCTCATCACCACTTGTCTTATAATTGGGCCCATGCCACTAGGTTGCTAACTGTGATTAACTAAGATGTAACCCCTAGGTATTATGATTCGCTAGTGCCTCGGACGACTTTACTTTGTCTTTAACCATGTGCAACCTTTTCCTCATAGCCTACTAGCTCTGTGTAAATTTCTAATCTAAGATGGCTCTAATACCAATTATAATGACCGAGGCTCAACTATCTTGCATAATCTGTGAATAATGGCTGAACCATGTGGCCTAAAATGATTAATTTAAATTATTATAGTAGTTGGTCTTAAACTTATATATGTTCTTAACCTTTTCTTATTAACTTTTGATGTGAGATTTTCATAATCCCTAAGCACTTTAAGCTAACACCTTTAAGTGTGAAACACCTCAAGTTGACAACTTGGTTAGGGATGTTACATGTCATCTAACTAGTATTATTTAAAGTCAAAGGGGAAAAAAACTAGTGTTTGAGGAAAAGCCTATGTCCCCTTCAGCCAATGAGAAAAGACCTGAAGCAACAACGTTGATCTGCCCTACTTGTCACATCGAGTTCAAACCTATGGAAAGAAGTGAGCCATCCATAAAAGAAATGAAGCATTATAGGCAACAAAGGTATGATTCATAAAGGTGTCCCTGTATTTCTTATTCTCAGGTTGTAAGAAACATGAGGTTGGGTGAGCACTTGGAGAAAAGAAATATTGGGGCAGATGGGTGACAACAACCCAATTAACTTGAGGCTAATAAAAAGATGAGCTATTGAGGCCAATTGATCAGAACCAAGCAAAAAGACCTTCAAACTAAACCCAACAACTGTAAACCATTGGGAGGAGTAAAGTACCAAGAAGAGTATTTTCAATAATTTTGTCTTTAAGCAACCAACATGAACTCAAATGACTAAGACTCAGAAGAGGAGGTTTAAGGCAAAGGTAGTAGTTTTGAGCCGAGTTAAAGGAGGTTAGGGCTTAAAGAAGTATTAAAAAGGAAGTCAAGCTTGACATGATAGAGGGATTGAAGGGCTTCGGGCAAAACAAAAGAAGGAAAGACTTGAGCTTTGCAAGAAGATATATAAGTTAGATGATAAACATAAACTATATGATATTGAGATTCATCATAACAAGTGTGGTTTAATTAAAGTTTGGGTGACTAAGAAGCCAGAGGAAGGGTAGTCCATAAAGGGATCCTAACACTTTGGGAGATAAGGCTAAGGTGAAGATGGTATCCCTTTACTTGTAAACTTTTTACCATGACTCGAGAAAAAGACCACACTTGAGCGAGATGTGATTTGCCCAAGCTCGAATGATGAAATTGAGGATAAGGTTACTATAGTAACTTTGAAACTACCCAATTTCTCTTAGATTAATCACATTTGGCCATTATATATAAAGGTTGAATTGAACTCGGTCCTAATCAATAAGGTCTTCATGGATAATGGGTCAAGGGTGTCCATTATACCTACTAAATTTTTAAAGAAGATTGGCCTTACAAAAGATCAAGTAAAAAAGGCAGAATTGAAAGGGGAGACCTTGGCTGATGGGTATATAGAGATGGACTTAAAGATTGGGAGGTACACCATAAAGGAATGCTTTTTTATGGTAGATGTTGACAGTAACTAGAACTTGGTTCTAGGCAGAGATTGGATGCATGTTAATTATGTTGTTATGTCAACTTTGCATTATATAATGTGGGTGTGAAGACCTGCTAGTGAAGTAAACGGTATTCATAGGGACCTTAATCCATTTGCTGAAGCAGTTCTCTTAGCTAATACGATAATGTATGAGGGTGAGGTGAATTTCAAAAACATAGTCAATGAGGTAATCAAGGATAAACCTATAGCAAGGCTTGATCAACTCTAGGTCTTGATGTCTAAGCTTGAGTGGCTAGCCTTATTTAACATTGAAGGATGTTCCTTGGTTGCTAAATTTAATGGTTAAGTCAGCTAAGATGAAAAAGTGTTTCAAGAAAATCAAAAGGCTGATCTTGAAGCATAATTCAGTTACCTTGGCTGAATGCATTTACGAAGATGAAAAGGATAACGCTATAAAAATCTGTTGGATTAGCGATGAAGTTTTTCGTCACTAACCAAATAGATTTCATCGCTAAACTGCCTTAGTAATGGACTTAACGGTCGCTAAAGGCTAGAGACAAAATTTTTGGTCGCTATTCCGTAGTTAAGCTCAGCGATAAAATATTTTGTTGCTACAAATAACACAAAACTTTAGCAATGGAAAATTCCATCACTATATATTTATTTAATAATTTGTAATACTTAATTTTTTATATTTTTATATTTAATACTTATGAATTTTTTATAAAAAAAATAAATATTTATTTATTTAATTTTAAAAATTAAAGTCAATAAAATTAAAATTAATAAATTCATCATTGTAATAATTTGATTATCATACTTATAGTCAATTTATTAAATTTTAATGTTAATATATTATTAATGCTTTAAATCTAAATATCAATATGTTATCAATTATAAAAATAAATAAATTATAAAAATTTTAAATTAAACATTAACAAGTATAATTATAGATAATAAAATGAAATTTATTAACTTTAAGATTATAAAATTTATAACTATATATTTTCAAGTAACAAAAATTAACAATTACATATTTTCAATTAATAAAATATAAAAAATTACATATTTTCAATTAACATAACAATAAGGAAGATGCGGTGGTGGAGGAAGCGGTAGAGGAAATGGATGTGAGGGTGAGGGGGATGAGAAAAATGGAAGAAAAGAATAAAGATGAAAATAATAGAGAAAAAAGGTAGAGAAATAAAGAGAGAGAATGGAGAAAATAATGTGAAAAATGAGTGAAGAAAAAATAAATAGGAGGTAAAAAATTTTAGCGACAAAATTTTCCTTTGCAAAAATGCAAATTTCATTGCTAAATAATTGAAAAAATTCAAAAATTTTAATTTGGAGTTAAAAATTTCATTTTGGAGCTAAAATAATTATTGATGGAATTTCTGTTGCCATTTAGTGATGAAAATGAAATCTATTGCTAATTTTTTTACCTAAAAAATTTTAAAATTTTTATTTTGGAGCTAAAAAATTAGTGACAAAAAATTTCATCGCTAATCCGTCATTAATTAGTGACATAACTAAATTCCTCACTATTTTTTTTTTCTACCAAAATAACTTTTAAATTTTTATTTTGGAGCAAAAAATTAGTGATGAAAAATTTCATAACTAATCCATCACTACTTTCCCATCTAAACAACTTTTAAAATTTTATTTTGGAGTAGAAAATTAGTGGTGAAAAATTTCATTGCTAATTTTCCCACCTAAATAACTTTTAGAATTTTATTTTGGAGCCAAAAAATTAGTGATGAAAAATTTTGTCACTAATCTGTTACTAAGTAACGATAGAATATTCCCTCACTAGTTAGCAATCCATCACTTTTCGTGGCTAAATTCGTTGCTATTTTGGCTATTTTTGTAGTGTGATCATATGGCCCAACTGCGAGTATCAAATCTCAAAATTGCACCAAAAAAACTAGATGACCAATAGATAGAGATCCAAGACCCCTTGACAAAAATAATCTTGGGCAATGAAGATTCACCTTAACCAATATTCATTAGTGCGAAGTTAAATGCCAATTTCAAGGTAAGTTCATAGTATTGCTCAAATAGTACACAGATTGTTTTGCTTGGGACTATTTAAAAATTCCAGGCTTGGATTGGGCGCTTGTGGAGAACTATTTGCCCATTAAAGAAGGGTTTCACCCATTTAAACAACCAATAAGAAGAATGTCGAAGGAGGTAGAAGGGAAGAGGTGAAAAGGCTTTTGGCCGCTGGTTTATATGGACAACCACATTTGTAGAATGGCTTTTCAATTTGGTCACTCTCATCAAGAAGAGTGGGAAGTTGAGAATTTGTGTAGATTTCAGAAACTTGAACTCGACCATGCATAAGGACTAATACCCCATCCCAATTGCTGACATGATGGTAGATGTAGTAACAAGCAACATGATTCTCAGCTTCATAGATGACATGCTAGATACAATCAAATAATAATTGCTAAAGAAACTAGGACTGATTAGCATTTATGAGTCAGTTGTCATGCTTTTCAGTCTGACGAATGCTGGGGCTACATATCAAAGGGCAATGAATTAGGAAATCCATGGAAGTTTATATTGATGGTGTGGTGTTGAAGTCTTAGAGTGAAGAAGAACACTTGGCCAAACTCAAGAAGTTGTTTAAGCAAATGAGGGAACACAAGCTTAAAATGAAACCTTTGAAGTATGCATTTGGAGTTTCAGCCAAAAATTTTCTTGGCTTTCTAGTTCATTAATGAGGCATTGAGATTGATAAGAATAAGGCCAAGGCTTTCATAGAAGAAAAACATGCCTCTACTAAGAAAGAGTTATAGAGATTGATCAACTAAATCAATTTCTTTAGGAGATTTATATCTAATGCTATTGGGCGATTAAGTATTTAAGGGCTTTTGCTTAAGCTTGAAGACTTAGAGGAGTTTTTTTTGGAAAAAGGAGCATCAAAAGGAATTTGCTGAAATCAAGAAATACTTGACTAAACCCCCTATCATGACTCTACCTAGACAAAATATTCCTTTGTTATTATATCTTTTCGCCAGTGAGGTTTTGATTGGTTGCATGCTAGCTTAAGCCCAAGATGGAGTTAAGAGATTTGTGTGCTATTTGAGCAGGGTGCTCACTCCTATGGAATAAAATATTCGACCATAGAGAAGTTGTGCTTGTCATTTTACTTTACTTGTATACTTCTAACAATAGTCTTAGTTTTATGTAAAATGAATGTTCTTAAGTACATTATTTCTTGATTATTTTTGATAAATAAGATGGGAAAGTGGGTTATTACTCTTTTAGAGTTTGTTTTGTAATATGTTCCACAAAAAGCAGTAAAAGGCCAAGCACTAGCTGATTTCTTAGCTAATCATCCTTGTTTCAACACCCCTGTGGAACCCATGATTGAGATTATGTATATTGAACATTTACCTTGATGAGTGTAGTTTAACGGGTTAAGAATAATGAATTCAGCCGGAGTAGGTATTATTTTACAAGAACCAAAAGACCTTGTGACTAAGTTAGCTTTGGTGCTTGATTTTCCTTGTAGCAATAACTAAGCAAATCATGAGGCTCTAATTATCACTTTAGGGATGTTGGCCAAATTAGGGGTAAAGTTTATGGAGATAATGAAAGATTCATTGCTGGAAGTAAAATAAATAAATGATAGATACAAGTGTGAGTCACCTAACCTCATCGCTTATTGTAACAAAGCCCAAAGCCAAACATTTGCTCTAAGGATTTCAATCATCTCATCTTTAGACAGTAATTAAAAAGCTAATAAGTTAGCTCAAGTTGCCTACAGTTTTCAGCAAAGATATCAAATGATCTTAGTATGGTGTCGCTTAGAGTCAGTGTTATGTGGAAAGTCATTAATGGAATCAACCAACCAACAGGTAAAGATATTTAGTCTTGACTTTGCTACGGATTAGAGGGATGAGATCATTTCATATTTAAAGGATCTTAATGCTTTGGCCGATCCACATATACATCATCGAGCAACAAAATTTTCTTATCTTTATAGGGACATTTATCATCATTGTGCGGATGGTTAGGTCTTATTATGTTTAGGATGAAAATAAGCTATGTTATTGATGGCCGAATAACAGGCTCACGTCAGTCTAGGCAAATGATGAAAAAGCTCTTGATAAAATGCAAACTACTTTGGCCAACTATGGAGAAAGCATATTTTGATTATGCTAAGGAATGCCAGGCCTGTCAAAAGCATGGGCCAATCTAACATCTCCTAGTTGAAGAACTTCATTCAGTGATTAAACCTTGGTCGTTTAGGGGTTAGGTGATAGACTTGGTTAGGAAAGTTTTTCCACTGTTTTCAAACTAATATGTCTTTATAATTATGGCAATTGATTATTTTTCTAAATGGGTAGAAGTCATACCTCTCAAGGTGGCCAACCAAGCATTAGTCAACAAGTTCTTCAAAGAAAACATATTCCATAGTCATGGCTTGCCAAAATCCATCATCACAAACTAGGGCATGATTTTCACTAGGGAGGACATCCAACATTTTTACCAAGAACATTGAGTAAAATTATTACACTCAACACCTTCTTATGCCCAATTGATCAAATGAATTTAAATTATTAAAGTGATGACCAAATAGTAATTCTTCAACCATTCATTTAAATGAACTTGCACTTGGGATGTCATTAGTCAATGGTGTGTTTCGGCCTAAGTATTTACTTACTAATATATTTAATTAGCCGATATGAGCTTTTTATCTAATTAATGATTCTTATGTTTTAGCTTAAGTGTTTACTCATTAATAAACATTATTCATTGGCCAAAGTTAGCATATTCATGTGTATTTATGTTATAATGCCTATTTTATTCATATAATGCATTGGCCAAAATATATACGGGTGTTGAGCGAGCATCAAGTTTTGGTTCAAAAGTTACAAGACAATACACATACAAATTAAAATATTCAATATTTTCCAAAGATTAAAAGACAAGGATGCCTTAATGAAAAAGCATTTTAAAGAAAAAGATTATAGTAAAGTTGTTTAAATATAAGGGGCACTTAGTTGAAAAAGTGATTACAATGTTAACATTTAAAAGGAAATTTCTAGTCATCTAGGGTATAAATTAATGGTTGAGCTTTACTTAAGGGCACAATTAAGTACCCTAGAGGTAAGCATTGGATCGTCTAATAGTTTTGTTACTTCATTCAGAATTCTCTAAGGCGAAGGGATTACAATGCATACCAAGTATGAGTTGATGGGCGAACCTCGCCCAAGAGGTATAATGTTTCGTTTTAAATGGTCCATTAATATATCAAAGATCGTTATAATGTTCTTGGGTGAAGAAATTTTTGGCTTCTAAAGGTATGATCCATTTGTTGAGAATTGCAAAATAGTTTGGGGTAACTGGATGAAACAAAGTATTCTTAGGCTAATGAGGTCTCATGGATTACAACTCTATAATTCGCTTATGAGATTATAGAATTGTAGAGGGTATTGTTTATATCTGACCTCTTTGTGATATGACTTTGGGTTTGAGCTTTGCCTAATGAAATAAATCCCTGGGATATTTTGCCCGTTATCGCTTATTAGAATCATTTGGGCCTGAACTCAGCTTAAATGTGCTCTTGAATAGACTTCGTCTAAGATCAATGGGCTTTTGAAATTTAAGGTATATTTGGCTTTTAAGACTTGGGCTTGATTTGTAATTATAATAGATAATACTTGTACATATCCATAACCCTATTGATAGACTTAGTATTCTATTAGGACTCTTGTATGCTACTGTATATAAGCAAATGTAACATTAAGAATAGGGGTTTTGAATTTCACACATAGAAATACAATATTATTTTCCAAATTTCTTTGCTTTCATTCTTTTCTCTTGATTTCTATCTTTGGTTGACGGTGCTTGTGCCTAAATACTACTTGAGTTGATGTTAGATTGTCTATATACTCACATCTTTGATTGATAGTTTTTGCTTATATATCAGACCTAATTAACTCAAGTTAATCATTTATTATTAAGAACTTTTGATATTGACAATACCCGACAACAAAACTCAAGTTATTAAATATGCTTTTGAGTTTTGGGGGGGTAATAGGACCCCTATCCTAAATAAAGAGTTAATATTTTTTATTTTAAAAAAAATTCTCCCTAGTACATGAAAAGTAGTTGAAGCAGTTAAAGTTGTGGTCGTTCAAGGACAAATTATATTATGAATTTCTATATATATAATAATATGGACTGGAGTTTCATGACACACGAGGGAGGAAAGAAGAATATGTGCTCCCAGTGTGTGTAGTTTCTTACTTCCATTTTTTTTTCTTGTTTTATTTTTTAAATGATTTTTGTGTGTTGTTATATATTATAATTTTATATCTTGTATATAATTACATTAATATAATATATGATTATATTATATTATTTAATTATAGTATATCATTATAACTATATAATTTATATTATTATATTAATTAATTATATTTAATTATATTATAATAATTATAATATAATATAATATTAAATATTAAATTATATTATTATATTAAATGGTATATTAAATTATATTATATATTAATTTCATTTTTTATATAAACTGTAGATTTATTATCAATAAACTGTAGGTTTATTTTTTGTAAGTTGTATGTTCATTTTTTATAAGTTGTAGGTTCTTTTTTTTGTAAATTATAGATTTATTTTGATATAAACTGTAAATTTATTATTAGTAAACTGTAGGTTTATTTTTTTGTAAATTATAGATTCATTTTGGTGAAAATTGTAAATTCAGTATTAATAAACTGTAAGTTCATTTTTTTTTTGTAAATAATAGGTTCTTTTTTTTTTGTAAATAATAAATTCATTTTTTATGAGTTGTAAGTTCATTTTTTATAAGCTGTATATTCATTTTTTGTAAACTATAGATTTATTTAGTATAAACTATAAATTTATTATTAGTAAACTGTAGGTTCATTTTTATAGTTAAATTTTTTGATATTTTCAAATTTTTTGTAATATTAAAATTGATAAATACTATAGAATTTATAAATTAAATATAAAATATATTATAGTTAATCCAAAATTATTATATTCTTTTATAATAATTCAATGTTTTAATGCAGTTGTACTTTTTATCATTATATTTTTTTATAATTTTTATTTTATACTATGATATTATATATAACATAAAATAAATATACATTAGATTAAATAAATTATATATATATATATATATATATATATATATATATATATATATATATATCTAAATTGATTTTTTTAGGATAAAAGTTTCATTTATTAAAAAAAAAAAAAAGAGTGTACCAAAAGAGAGAAATATATGATAAAAAAAGAAAGAGACGTTTTTTTTTTTTTTTTTTTTTCTAACAGGTGTGAAAAACCCTTGGTCCTATTGTTATATGGACATGGGCCATTATATAATCTATTGTGCTGGCGTCTAGTATATTTTAATGGGCTGATCTAATATATTTAGGCTGAGGGCCATAATGTTTGTGTCTAGAAGTTTTAACAAGGCGCTAACACCGTCCACGACATACCTTTCTTTCTCTGTAAACCGCTCCTCAGCTGTACAATCCCCCCCAATTCTGGAGATCTTTCCCGAATTCTCTTTCTGCTCTTCTTTTTATTTTACTCCCTTCTTTACACCACAGCGTTGAAGTATCGAATTTAATAAACTGTTGTTAGAGTTCTTGAAGCTGGTTTGATCTTGAAGCATTAGATATGGCGAAAGACGGACCCAATTGGGAAGGATTGCTAAAATGGAGCCTCGCCCACTCTGATGGGACCCGACCCACTTCCAATCTCAGGTAATAATACGTGTTTGTCATTTGTATGGTGAATTTGTAAAAACGGGTATAAAGTATTTCTCGAAAAGTTTGTTTGTTTGTTTTTTTTATGGGTGTTTAATTGAATGTGGTTGTTTGTGATAGTGAGGAGGATCGGAGATGGTTCATGGAAGCTATGCAATCGAATAGTGTTGATGTGATTAAGCGCATGAAAGAGATAACTCTTGTGATGCAAGCACCAGAAGAAGTTTTGGAGGCTCAAGGAGTTACTCCTACTGATATTGAAGGTACTGAACTCTCATATTCATAAGTCAATCTTGGGTCTTTTGAGTAGTCTGGTTTGTGGTTTTCTAAAAATATATATTGACTATTAGCAAGTATCAATGATGAAAAGTCATTCCTTTGGCTGTTTTGTCCACTGGTTCTTTTTTACGTGTATTGGCTATTGATTGCTGTTCGACCTTTCGCTATTTGACAGATATGCTGGATGAACTACAAGAGCATGTTGAGTCTATCGACATGGCCAATGGTAAGCTTTCTGGTTTCTGTTGCTGTTTTTGGTATCGTAATGTGTATTGCAGTTCGGAATTTTGTGGTGTATCATGTTGTTTTTAATATATTCTTTTATCATAGAAATAGGACATCGATGTCCTGGTGAAGGATTCTTTTGCTCATAGCATGATGCTTATGTCTTTCCCTAGCATTCAGTGCCCATCACCTAGTTACTGATTCTACTCATTTCACTTTATTGCAATGAGTTATTGTTAACTTTTTGGCTAATTATGCTTATATGACAGATCTTCATTCAATTGGTGGGTTGGTCCCTCTCCTTGGTTATCTTAAGAACTCCCATGCCAATATTCGGTCCAAGGCTGCTGAGGTTGTGACTACCATTGTTCAGAATAATCCCCAGAGCCAGCAATTGGTTATGGAAGCAAAGGGCTTGGAACCCCTTTTTTCTAATTTCACATCAGACCCTGATGTGACTGTTCGAACTAAAGCACTTGGTGCAATCGCTTGTAAGTACTTCTTTTAGTTGTTATCAAATTTTGACATCTTGCATCGTGGTTGCTTTTGAATTGCTGGAAAGATATTCATGTGAGAAATATTGCTGATGATTTTCAGCTCTAATTCGTCACAATAAACCTGGCATTGCTGCATTTCGTCTGGCAAATGGATATGCAGGCCTGAGAGATGCTTTGAGTTCAGATAGCGTGAGATTCCAAAGGTAGTTCTGAAATAATATTTAGCCATGTGTCATTAACTTTTTTGTGGGTGACAATTTTATAGTTATTATTATTGAAAAAAATAGAAAAGAAAAATTTATTGCTTGACTGAAATGGATCTTTCTGAGGTAAAACAAATGAAAGCCTAACTGATGCTGATGGTCTAGTTGATATGCTGTCATTAACTGTTATCAATTGAATTAATTTTCTGATAAAAGAACCACTTATTTCAGGAAAGCTCTCAATTTGATCCATTACTTGCTACATGAGAATAGTTCAGATTGCAACATAGTGAGTGAGCTAGGTTTCCCGCGCATGTTGTTGCATCTTGCGTCAAGTGAAGATGCAGAGGTACGAGAGGCTTCCCTTTGGGGTCTTCTTGAGCTTGCTAAAGGCAGGACAGATGGGAATGGTGGCAGATTAAGTGACAATGAGAAATTGAAGCAGCTGCTTGAAGAGCGAATCAAGGGTATTAGCTTGATGTCACCTGAAGATCTTGGGGCAGCCAGAGAGGAGAGGCATCTGGTGGACTCTCTCTGGAATGCCTGCTACAATGAGCCATCATCTCTACACGAGAAGGGGCTTCTTTATCTCCCTGGAGAAGATTCATTGCCACCTGATGTTGTCAGCAAACATTTTGAACCTCCTCTTAGAGCCTGGGCTGCAAATCCTGCTACTGCTAATAATTCCAAAACTGAAAAGAAACAAACTCCTTTATTATTAGGATTGGGTCCCTCAACTGAGGTTGTCAATGCCCCAGGAACTTCAAGCTCTGAAGTCAATATTGATGAGCAGAAGAGTGAGCCAAGATAAAGCCCTATTTTACTTCTGCTTGGCTGTATGCATGATAAACTAGATCATTTACTCCCATGTTATTTTGTAATGTATCATAGATTTTGAAGTGGCTTATACATTTTGGGCCTCTTTTCTGCAATTCCCAAATCTTGCACTTATAATTTTCGTATTGGGTTTCCAGATGTCTCCATTAAAATGATGGCATCTTTAGTTTCTATACCTTATATTTCATGTGCATAAAACAAAGTATTGATCATCTTACTCATAATTGGAAGATTAATTGCTGAATGATTTGGCACAAATGCTGGATTCACGCCTGTTTAAACAATCAAATGTCTCTAGTTTATATATCATTGCCTGACCTAATTACCCTGAGTCTATTGTGTCGTCCCGGGGAAATAGAATGTTGTAGGGCTTTCCTTTTCCCGTCACACTTCCAGAGCTGGATTTGGACAGTGAGTTTGCATTATTTTTTATTCGGTCTTTTTGACTGCTCTCGAGTAATTTTCAATGTGGTTAGTAGCTTGTTCTACGTTATTGCTATTATATTTTAAAATCGGATCTGTCAGTAAAAACAGTCCGTTGACTGTTTTTATTTCGACTGGCTATTATATTTTCAAATCAGATTGGTAAATAAATAAGTCAGTTGATTGTTTTTAGTTCTATTAGTTTGACTAGTGACCGGTTGAATTTAATTAGATTAATAATAAATAATACTTAAAAAAGATTATTAAAATAATTTTAAAAATCAGAAAAATATAAATATATTAATGATAATTAAAAATAAAAAAATAATATTGAAAATTAATCTAGATTGAATCTGATTTTTAGAGTTATTGGTCCGATCAGTATGTTCGGTCCGGTTTTAAAACTTTGATTGAAAGGAACATTACTTGTGGCTATCCATGTGTTATACCTCCAAAAAGGCCAGGTTTCTGGATTTCTGCTGGCCAATGACTTGGTGTTTTTGGATTCTAGTTTTGTTTTGTGAAGTATGCTTTTTCTTTCTAATTAAAGTGCTAAACACCAACTGCCAAAAACATCGCATATCAAACACAAAACGGTCTTTTTATCTTGTTTAAACCATCCTCTATTCGTCATTGACATCTAATTCACATATCAATAGACTAAAACGAAACGAAAAAAATGAAAAATAATAACATAAATCCATATTTTATCACAGAGCATTCTGTTGCCAATAATCCTTGGATTTGCCTCATTTTGGGGGGCAGAAAGTAATAACATACCGCGAAGCCCTGCATTTGTTGAGGCTGGTAGAGTCATCAAAGGCATAACTGTATGCCTTTGGGCATATAGCCTTAAATAGATGGGCAAAAAGTGTAGGCTTGCAAGTCTTTGGATTAGAGTAGTTCCCTGTGCAGCAATACTTAGCGGATTGCATAGCCAAACAAGCACTCTTGCACCCCACAATTTTCCCACCTATTTTCACTTCCAAAGCAGATGGACAACAAATGTTGACATCAACATCACATGATGCTAAACCACATCCAATCCCGCCACCAACTGGTGCCATTGAAACAGGTAAGTTGAACCCATCAACCAGACTAACATCATAGAAGTGCAATGGAGAAAAAGATGTTCCAAGAGTCATCTCCACCATGGTTGCTGGTGGTGCACCAGCAGTCCCTTGACATTTAAGTAAGCCAGAGCAATCTCCCGTGTCACATGATCCTTTACCATTGCTGTCAAAGGAACATCCTTGTCTACCCCATAGCCTTCCCGACCACTTTTGTGGTAAATCAAGGACTACTTCCCCTCCGCTGCCAAGACGGAATCCACCCTCTTTCAAGGTGGGGTGACCTGCGTTTCCAAGAACTCCAGGCCATATGCTTTCGTTGCAGTTGTTCACGACAATGAGTTGTTCCCCATCTGCAATCAACAAGAGTTCAAAATCAGTTATCGACGAGCATAACATATAAGTAACATATCCTATAATACAATAGCAACTTCAAGGAAGATAAGCACTTGTTGAGGAGAAAGAGGCCAAGAGGAAGATAAGAAGGGAAAAAATAAGAGAACAAGAATAAGCTTGCAGCGGCATTTTCTGTTTCTAAAGTTCTGGAGCTAATTCAGTTTTAAAGATGAATGTTAGGTTGAATATGTAGTAGCAAGAGGCGTCCGTTTGAAGTGCGAGTGTTTGTGGGTGATGAGTGAGTGTATGCGTAAGTGAGAGAGAGGTTCCAAATATAGCGGCACAAAGGAAGGGGAAGCAGTAAGCTTGTTAATTGAAAACGGTTCCTCACTTGCTTTTCCTTTCTCTCTTCTCTTTTCATTTTCACTTTGACAAGAAAGAGTATATATGCATTGCTTGGAGTTGGGGTTTCTTTTCTATATCACTATGTTGTCGTGCTAAAAGTAACAAAAGATATTTGATTCATTGTCGTAAATACAATAGGATTCTGTTGTCTAAGTTCCTGTCTGTGTTAAGGTTGTATTTCACTTAGTCCAATAAAATCTTCTTTGGTTTGTTTGAAACTACCAACCGCCAACCCCCCGTCCCCCAGCTTTATAATATTTGAATTTAGTGTTGGCAAAAGATTTATGATATATGACTTATCAATTTATTAAAAAAGATGATCTGATTCTTTCAAAAAAAAAAAAAAAAAAAAAGATGATCTGATAGGGGGGAATATTGTTGTGGGTGGGGTTTTTTACACTTATCTGTTACTAATTGAGAATTTACACTTACAGCTTCATCCCACCTTAACAATCATTTAACATTTATAGTGCGCTTGACCCTTTTTTTTTTAATAAAAACAATGCAGAATTCTTTTATTTGATGTTTATTTTTTGTATTTTTTGACTAAATTTTTATATCTTTTTAGTTTATTTTCTATATTTATGATTTTTTAATATCTAAATATAACCTTGATGGTAACAGTAAATATATCAAGTAAACTATGGCTTCAATTTTTTAAACATAAAAATTTCTTTATTATCTATTTATTTTTGTAATATTTTCATTTGTTTTAGATTTATTTGACCAAATTTTATATATTAACAAAAAAAAAAAAAAATCAAACAAAATTCAACAGCTATGTTATTGTTTTTATAACTTTGTAGCTATACTAATTTTTACTTTTACTAATTACACTTCACATTAAATGGTTTAAAATTTTCTTAATTACTAATTTCTTGATTACCTGAAATACTTAATTATCTTTTGTAGATTAGCTATTCCTTCTAGTATTTGCGTATTTATGCTACATAATTAAGATATTTATCTTTCAAGTAAAACTAAGGATATACATATTTATCATACATTATTCAATTAAGTGGTTGTTTATGCTTTCAAACTTTGAATATTTTTTTTAATCATACAGGCATGACTTTTATCTATTAAGTAAAATTAAAGTAAAAAATTAAAAAAATATTTGATATTTATGGTAAAAAGTATTTATCAAAAAATAATATCTATCTTTATTATATTAATCTCTTACAGGAATCTACTTCTAAAAATAATTTTTTTACATATTGATAAGTCTTTTTCTTTAAATTTTGAGTATCAATTTTTTTTTTAAAGAAAGAACGATTAAAATATATAACATTCTTTTTTAATGCATCCGTTGTCATTTAGTGTTTTAATTTTTTTTGGTTCTATTTTCATGATATTTTTTTTTTCAAATATAGATTGTTGGGTTATTCATGTATGGCTTTTTTCATAAAATTATCTAAAAATTATTTTAAATAAAATAATAATTAGATCTTGTTCAACCCCCTTTTTTTTGGAACATTTATTCAACATCATAAATTAAATATAAGTATAATCATTGTTAAATTATTGTGTGCAACTAATATTATATAAAATTTGATTGGCTATATATATCATTAATTTAATTAATTTAATTTAAATTATTTTAATAAACAAATGACAGAGATAAATTAAAATCACATTATTGTTTAAATATAATATTTTGCCCTTTTAAAAATATAATATTTTGCAAATGTAGAAGATTATTGTCAACAAATAATAAATGCTAAAGTGTATAATAACTTTATTTATATTTTGATTTTTAGAGAATTGAGAGAGTAATTGATGTATATAAAATAATTATGCATTTGAGTAATTAACTAGTTATAATGAAGGACAATTATATCATTTATATTCTTCAAATATTAATGTGGAACCTAATTAATAATAGGTGGAGTATAAATTGCCCCATTTTATTGTTATTTTATTTAGTAAAAATGTTGAGTGTATTTAGCTAAACAAGTAAAATATTCTCCTCGCTCTCGACGTTAGGGTTTTCTGGGGTTCCTAGAACCCTAATTTTTTGCATGGGAGCTCTTTCTCGGGTCTGTCCCAATTGTTTCTACCTATTTTTGGGCCTTTTTTGTTTTTTTGTTTTTTCACTAGTTTGTCTCATTCGGTGTTGCTCGGTTGGTGTTTCTTTAGTCCAGGGGGATGAACGCTGAAGAATTATCCCAGATTTGTGCAAGACTCAAGCTGGATGAAGGCAATGGCAGCCCGCTATTGTCTTGCATCCACAAAATCGGTGTGAGGCAAGCCGAAGGGATTCCCTTTGCCTTGCGAGCAAGATCCTCTGTAACAAAGCTGTTAATAAGGACGTGTTCCGAAATGCTCTGCCAACATGCTGTGGGTTTTGAATGGTGTTGCCATCGAATGGGCGGGAAAATATATTTGTTCTCTATTTCAAGAATGAGGCAGAGCGTAATCATGTGTGGAAAGGCAGTTCATGACGTTTCGATATAAATCTAATTATTTTCTCAGAGGTAAATGATCACCAACACATCAATGAGTTATCCTTCGATTGAGTAGCATTTTGGGTGCAACTCCATAATGTTCTAATTGCCCACATGACTTGTAAGGTGGCTACAATGGTTGGGAGTACTATTGGGTAGGTTTGGAGGTTGACACATGCGCCACAGGTCTCGTTTTGGTAGGTTTATCAAGGTATGGGTTTTAATCAATATTATGAAGCCTCTTCAACGTAGTTGACTTGTAGGTTTGGCTGGCAACGGGAGAAGCGGACTGTGGTTTTAGCTTATGAAAGGTTGTGTGATTTTTGTTATGCCTTTGGAAGGCTGGGTCACCTATACCGCCAGTGTGATTTGAATAATTTGATTTCTCTTGATGATTGTGTCTTTGGCTCATAGATGAAAGCTACACTTAAAACTCCTTCATCCGAACGACATTATAGCACCGATAACCAACATCATATGCGTGAAGAAGATAAGGCTTGGTGGGACTGAGATGGGATATGTTGCATGGGAGGGAAGTCAAAGCCTACCAGTAGTGCTTATTCCAAGCAAGATGTGGCATCAATTCAAGGAACACCAGGTGATATTAAAGGCAATGGTGAACACGTGGAGGATAAGGATGATGATAATGAAAACACGTGCATTGGTTTAATGGGACAACAGAAGGTGGTTAGTGAGGTTCACTGTAGCAATATTAAAGACCAATCTTAGGAAAAGCTAAACGGGACTTTATTAAATACCGCGAGTGTGGAATTTAATTTAGGTACCATTGAAAATGGTAGTAGACGGGTGAATTCAAGAAGTAAAACAAAGAATACTAGAACCCACATGAATTAACGACAAAAAAGCCCGAACGCCACGCCTGAATCTAATCCCTTTTCAATGAAAAATACTACTTGGAAAAGAAGAGGCAGACCTCCGAAACACTCTATTCCAGTGGTTGTGTAGTCTGCGGGTAACTCTCTTCAACAGACTCATAAAAATATAGACGCACAGTAAGACATTATGGGCAATTCCCCAGGTAAGCGTATCCTGGATTGTTCTTTTGATTTGGATGCTGAGATGATTCCTCCTTATAAATATCGAAAGACACTCACGTGCATTGAAGGAGTTACAACGGTTAGTCCGTGATAAAGAGTCGAATATTTTATTTTTGTGTGAAACTATACTTTGCAGTATGTCTTTAATTTTTTGAAGTATTCTCTAAATTTTTCTGGTTATTTTGGTCTTCACTGCGCTGGTAAGAGTGATGGCTTGCTGTTACTTTGGAGGAATGATCTCACCGTTTCTATAAAATCTTATTCCTTTGGTCATATTGATGTTGTGGTTTCTTATAATGATTTGATATGGAGGTTCACAGGTTTTTATGGACACCCTAGTGCATCTTAGAAGTGTTTCACATGGGATTTAATTAGAAAATTGCACAAGTTACCTGAGTAACATTCTTTGCCCTGGTTACTGGGTGGGAACTTTAATGAGATACTCTTAGCAGGAGAGAAGGTTGGGGGTAGACTGAGTGCTTGGTAAGCCATGGCAGCATTCCAAGAGGCTCTTGATCCTCGTGGTTTACGAGTACTACCTACCTCTGGTCCTTTGTTTACTTGGAATAATGTTCAACATAGGAATGATTTTATGTAGTGTAGGTTGGATCGTTTCCTCTCTAATATCTGTTGGACACTCTTGTTTCCATCGGCGCAAGCTTCTAATCTAGAGTATTACCATTCTCACCATCACCCTATTATGGGTTTTTTGGAATCACATGTAGATTTGTTCCTGAGATCTAAATGGTGTAAGGGAAGAGGCAAGTTCCAATTAGAGGAGACATAGGTATCTGAAGAAGACTATGAGGCTGTAATTGTTGATGCTTGGACTTTTGTAAATGGTGATGCTTTTATTGGTATTTCGAGATTAGCTCAATCTTTGATTGATTAGGGAATTAGGAAGCTGGGATCAATGCCTAAGGAGATTAAACGGGTTCACCGTCAGATTGAGGAGTTGAAAGGCAATAACTGGCGTGGTGGTAGCTTTCAGGAAATTATGTCACTGGAATGTTGCCTGGAAAAATTACTTACAAAGGAAGAGATCTACTAGTGGTAACGGTCTAGAGTGAATTGGCTTCCATATGGTGATCGTAACTCTAGTTTCTTTCATAGCTAGGCTTCCTAAAGGAGAAAAACTAATATAATTATTGGTATTCAGGATGACAGGGAACTTGGCACACAAATGAAAGGGGTTATAGTGGATACCATTACTGATTATTTCACCACTATGTTCAAGTCCTGCTCTCCAAGCTTATATGATATGGAGCTGGTTTTATCTGTTGTGCCTAAGCGAGTTACTAGCAATATGAATAACTATTTATTATCCCTGTTTATAGTAGAAGAGGTGAGGCTGACACTTTGATGTGCACCCCTCCAAAGCTCCAGGACTAGATGGGATGTCAGCTATGTTTTATAAAAAATACTGGCATATTGTGGGTTCAGAGGTTTCTGCTGCTTGTTTGGTGGTTCTGAATAAAGGCATTAATTTGAGTTTTTAAAATAAAACTCTAATCACTCTGATTCCCAAAGTGAAAAGTCCACGTTCGGTGAAGGAATATCACCCGATCAGCCTTTGCAATGTTCTCTATAAGATTATGTCCAGGGATATTACCAATAGATTATGAGGTACCTTAAACTGTGTCATTGACGATGTGCATAGTGCTTTCATACCCAAGCGACTTCTCAATGCGTACTAAGAGAATTCAGTTTAGCTATCTCAAAGATAGAGTTATTAAACGACTTCATGGGTGGAATAATAAGCTTTTCTTTATGGGTGATAGGGAAACTCTTATTAAATATGTTATTCAAGCCATTCCTACTTATGCCATGTCTTGCTTTAAAATTTCAAGCTCAGTTATTCATGATATTAAGATGTCTTTCGCTAATTTTTGGTAGGGGCAGAGGAGGGTCATCATAAGATCCATTGGAAGACTTGGTCTTTTCTGTACAGTTCTACGTGGTTATGGGGCATGGGTTTTAGGGATTTCACTATTTTTAGTTAGGCTTTGATTTGCAAGCATATTTGACGAGTGCTTACTAGGCCTTTGCCATTAGTGGCTCAAGTTTTGAAGGGTAAGTACTTCCTAGAGTGTAATTTTTTAAAGGCTGGGCTAGGACATAATTCGTCGTACATTTGGCTTAGTGTTTTGTAGGGGTGTGATCTGTTCAGGAAGGGGTCTAAGTGGTGTGTTGGTGATGGTACATCTCTATACCTAGACCACATAATTTCATGATAGAGTCTCCTCAATCTTTATCAGATAATATGTTGGTTTCTAATCTGATGCTTCCTAACCAACATTGGAATGAATAGCTTATCAAAAAACATTTTCTCTCCCATGACATTGAGGCCATTCTTGCTATTCGAGACACTTCATCCTTGATTGCTTATGCTGAAACTTTGACAATAAAGGGGTATTCTCTGTTAAGAGTGCTTATCATGTGGGTGTTATGCCTTTGGTTACTGCTCCCTCCTCTTCCAATTCCAATATAAAGGGCTGGTGGAAGTTTTTGTGGATTTTGAGTTTACCCCCCTAAGGTACGTATCTTTCTTTGACGATGTTGCATTGAGGTCCTGCCTTCTAATTTCTCTTTGCTTCGACATCTTGTGCTAGTTAATCCCTATTGCGATCGATGCAGATTAGGTTATGAAGGTGTATGTCATTCCCTTTTCTCATGTCTTTTCTCTGTTGACATATGGTCTCATAGCCCACTTTAGTCTCTGATACCCCAACTACGAAAGGATAGTGCTGTATGGCTATGGATAGGTTGAAAAGTCAAGATTTTGAGTTATTCTCTATTTATTGCTAATGGCTTAGGCTAGGAGAAATCACATGTTGCATGCAGATCTATGCTTAGATGGCAAAATGATTTTTAGTTTGGCTGAAAGCTATCTTGATAATTTCTATACGGTAATGGTGGCTGCTCGGGCTACTATTGATGGCCATGCCACTTCAGATTCTTGGCAGGCACCTCCTACAGGTTATTACAAGTTTAATGTGGATGGTTCTTGGTATGAGGAATCTTGAGTGTGGATTGGGTGTTGTGGTGCCGAACAAGGAGGGGCTCTGTATGACTGCCTATGCTTCAAGAGATCTTTATGTTCCTTCCATTCTTTATGAGAAGCTCACTGCTATTAGAGAAGGCCTCCGTGTGTCATTGGAATGTGGATTTGGTAAGACGATTGTGGAGTCTGATTGCTTATAGGCAGTTACACTATTGAATTCGTCTAGTTCCTCTTTCTTGAAGTTCAGCTTGCTCACTGATGATATTGCTAGGCCTGCATGTTTATTTGACTTGGATCGATTGGTTTTTGCTAGGAGGTCTTGTAATGGCGTGGCACACTCTTTAGCTAGTTTTAGAGTGAGTTTGGACTTTGGATAGGTGTGGCTGGATGACTGAGACAAATCCTCGCTATGGATTCGATGCCTTTTATTGGTAGATTTGGCCTAGTTGTACTGTAAACTTTGCCTTAGTGTCATGGTAAGTACTTTTTGTTTTCCCTTTCAAGGTTTTTCTCTTTGATTTTTATTTGAAAGGTTTTTAACGAGCCTCCCACATTAAGATCATTTTTTTTCTCTGGCAATGATAAAAAAAGGAGAGTATTTTAGATATTGGAAGTGAACTTAAAATAATAATTTTCTTAAAAAATTTATGGCAACAAATTAATAATATAATTTTCTTTATAACTTCAAAAGTTAATATAAGTTGTTAAGAGAGTTTATTTCTTCCTTAATTTTTTGAGTTTGATTCTTTAGACGAGCACTCCAAGATAATAAAAAATTTAAAATATCAATGTAAGAGTCCACTCTTAAGATCATTTACTTGAAAAGAGATTTTAATTAATTTTAAATTGAAAAAATCTTACATATATTTGACTGTACATCCATCTAATATAATAGAGATATTTGGCCAAATATGGATTGGATAGTAATTGAAATGAGTAGTTAAATCAATAATAATTCACTTTTATCACAACACAGATTTTAAATTGGTGAATAGTTAATGGGTGTATAAACACCTGAATACATTTAAAAATTTTTCATATAAGCTAGCTTGAGAATACTCTATATAAATAAAAAAAAATTATAATCTGATAAATTTGTTAATTACTTTATTTAATTTTAGTTATTAGTTTGGTAAATTCAGTTTATCTAAACATTTTTCAAATGTTGGAACTTAGTAATGTCTTTTTTGAAGGGTGCATAAAACTAATCAAATTAATTAAGCCGAAGCAATAATCTAAATAAAAGTAATGGCTCTACTATTTTTATGGTTTTAGTTTGGATTTTAAAAATAATCAAACTAAATTAGCAATTTGATATTTTTAAGAAAAAAATATTTAACATATTTGTTTGGATAATATTTTTAAAACTGGATTGATCAGTGAATCTATCAATTAATTAGTTATTAAGTTGATTGATTTGATCAGTTCAATCAATGATTGAACTGATTTAACAATAAATAAAATTAGAAAATATCACTAAAATAGATCTAAAAAATAAAAATATATTTATAGTGATTAAAAATAATTTTAAAAATCAGTCTGAAACTAATTGAGCTAATTAGTGATCTAATTTTTTATTTAATAGATCTGATAGATCAATTTTTAAAATACTGATTTTGTAGGGAAATTTTTTGTTACCATGAAGACTGAATATCTTTTTCTATCCCACGGAGTGAATAAGTTATAT
>CATIWR010068318.1:0-18900 GCA_949677035.1 Omphalea diandra | reverse complement strand
CAGAAAGACGAGTTAACCTTTCAAGTATTAAGTGTCCAAAAATGGGCAATCCCCGTAGAGATGAGAAGCCAGAGAGCTATGCCCGGGAAGCTAAGGAGTTCCTGAGAAATCGCATTATTGGGAAACAAGTATGAAACTTAGACATCCTTCATTTCATGATGCTGATTATAAGAACCATATTAGATTATATGATCATATGTTTTTCAGGTGAATGTGCAAATGGAATATTCTAGGAAGGTTATCATGGGAGATGTATCTGCTGCCTCCACTGGGTCTGGGGACTTGAGGGTAATGGATTTTGGATCAGTATTTGAGTTGTCTTCCAATGAGAATGTTGGTGATGCAGCTTCATCAGCTGCTGACAGTCAGCAAGCTGGGGTTAATATTGGTGAATTGATGGTTTCCCGTGGCTATGCCACTGTTATTCGGCATAGGGACTTTGAAGAAAGATCAAATTATTATGATGCCCTTCTTGCTGCTGAATCACGTGCTATTGCGTCAAAGCTTAAAATGCATTCTAGCAAGGACCAACCAGTCTTGCATATAAAAGACCTTACCACGGTTAGAAATTTAAACTTTGGGGCACTTGATATCTTTTTCCTAGCCACGATATATGTCTTACAAATTTAATATGCTTTCCTCAGGCATCAGCCAAGCAAGCGAGAGACTTCTTGCCTTTCCTGCACCCAAATAGGAAAATTTCTGCTATCGTTGAATACGTGCTTAGTGGACATCGTTTTAAGCTTTATGTTCCCAAGGAAACATGCAGCTTTGCTTTTTCATTCTCTGGGGTAAGGTGTCCTGGCCGTGATGAACCATATTCAGATGAAGCAATTGCACTAATGAGAAGAAAGATAATGCAGAGAGAAGTTGAGGTATTGCTTGTTCTTTCTAAATCTTTTGTTTACTGCTTGATTGTTTCCTTTTTTTGAGTGTTAATGGATGGATGTTTCTTATTAGATTGTAATAGAAACTGTTGATAGAACTGGGACTTTCTTGGGATCCCTGTGGGAGTCGAGGACTAACATGGCAGTGCTTCTTCTTGAAGCTGGCCTTGCGAAGTTACAAAACTCATTTGGCATTGATAGGATCCCTGATGCTAATCTTCTACAACAGGCTGAGCAATCTGCCAAAAAGAAGAAACTAAAGGTAAGAAGTTGAATGACAAATTTTGGCACTGCTATAGTTTCTGTCTTTCTTACTGATTACAATTTGAGGAAATTCTGTGACATTTATGCAGATTTGGGAGAATTATGTAGAAGGAGGGGAAATTTCTAATGGTTCAGCTGTTGAAAGCAAACAGAAAGAAGTGCTAAAGGTAGTTGAGGTACAATTGGACAATATGGAATCTTTTTTTGTTTTTAAATGATTTGTAAATGTGCTATTTGAATATTCTTTCAGGTGGTGGTTACAGAAGTCCTGGGGGGCGGTAAGTTTTATGCGCAGCAAGTTGGGGATCAAAAAGTTGCCTCTATTCAGCAACAACTTGCATCGCTTAACCTCCAAGAAGCACCTATCATTGGTGCTTTTAATCCTAAGAAGGGTGATGTCGTACTTGCTCAGTTCAGTGCTGATAATTCGTGGAACCGTGCAATGGTAAGAGTTAGATATGCAGCTTGGTTTGGTTTTCATCCTTCTTTTATCTACCTTTTTAGTCAGTTACTCTCAAGTTGATATTTAAGTGCCTTTTTCTACATACTTTGTTAAGGTCATTTGACTAACATTGATTTTACTATTTCAATTGTAAAGATTGTGAGTGCACCTCGTGGAGCTGTCACATCCATGAAAGACAAGTTTGAGGTGTTCTACATTGATTATGGAAATCAGGAGGAGGTTATGTACAGTCAGTTACGGCCTCTTGATCCTTCTGTGTCCTTGGCACCTGGTCTTGCTCAGCTCTGCAGCCTTGCCTATATCAAGGTTCCAAGCTTGGAGGAGGATTATGGTCAAGAAGCGGCTGAATATTTGAGTGATTATACATTAAGCAGTTCAAAAGAGTTTAGGGCAAAGGTTGAGGAGAAGGATACTTCTGGGGGAAAGGTTAAAGGACAAGGAACTGGGCCAATTCTTATTGTAACTCTTGTTGCTGTGGATTCTGAAATCAGCATAAATGCAGCCATGTTACAGGTATGAGTAGTAGTCTCTTTTATCTTTGCATGTGAAGGCTTCAAATTTAATTGTGAATAGCTTGGCTCTAATACTTAATTACAATTGTCTTTAGCTATCAAAAGTGTTGTGCTCTCTATTTAAAAAATTCATTAGAAAGAAATTTTAACCTGATTGATTTACTTTTTTTTTGTTTAAAAAAACTTTTTCGCGTTTTGCTTGTTAGGTTGATTGGATTAAGAAAAAAGTAGCTTTTCTGGTCAAACAAAAAATCTTGACATTCTGCATTTTCCTCTAATTATTCAAAATATGTAATGTTAGCTATTGATAATATAGGCTGCTCCCTTCTGCATATTTCTGACATACAAAAAAAAAAAAAAAAAAAGAAAGGCCTTTTGTTATCTTAATCCTCCACTAATTTCTGATTTTTTGTTCTGAAATAGCAAGAAAGCAAATTAACCCAATGGAGCCTTACTAAGCACGCTATTTGAGTTCAAGCCAAATTTCACTATATTTCTAGTCAAACAAGAAACTTTGACATTCTGCAATTTCATCTAATTATTGGAAATGTGGGGTTAGCCATTGGATCTGCTGGTTAATTTAATTTGCAAATATCTGCAGATTCTCTTCCTGTCATGAAATTTTCCTTGATTTATTAGAGCATTTGGCTGTTGAGCTTTTATTCTGGTTTGTCTGTTGGCTAATCCCATTTCATTGAACCTTTCAGGAAGGAATTGCTAGGACTGAGCGGAGGAATAACTACGAATCCAAAGAAAGAAAGGTAGCCCTTGATAATTTGGAGAAGTTTCAAGAGGAAGCACGCGTTGGAAGGCGTGGGATATGGACATATGGAGATATCCAGTCAGATGATGAGGATAGAGTCCCTCCTGTGAAGAAGGCTGGTGGTCGTCGATAAATGTAATCTTATTTACATGAGGTAAACTGGAGAAGAAACCAAAGGCCTAAGATGAGTTTAAGTTATAGGCTTAAATCCTCCATTTTAGAATGAGATAGCAGAAAGATGTTGCAGCGTAAAACTCAAGTTTTGTTTTTTTTTGTTCTTTTTATAAAATCTCTTTGTAGGTGAGAGGACAACTTTTTTTGCAGTCTTAATAAGGTAACTAAACCCATTTAGTGCATTGAAACGTTATAAACAATTTTTTATGTTTATTGGGGTTGATAATGTTTCTATTTCTCATGGTCTTAGTACCGTACCAAGTTTAGTACTGGTTCTTACTTTTTAAGTCCTACCACCATCTGCCATGCACCAGCAAGAGAGCGAGAATAGATCTCTGCCATGAATCCTTAATGGCTATTCTGCCAAGAAAATCTTAGATGTTTGTTTTTACATGTAAATACATGTGTTTATGGTGCTTGATAATTTAGAACTTTGTATACTTGGATGTTATGTTAAGCTCTCTTTTGTGATGTGCTATTTGCGTTCTTAGTCGTCATGAGTCATGACAGAGTGAGGTTTTGACAATCACATCTTCTATTTTATTAACAGGGTTTGATGTCTGAAATTCCATTTATTTGTTAGAAATATAGAATTTGATGCATTAACGTTTGTCTATTTGAATCTACACACTGCATACAATCTGTAGCCTTGGTTTTAAAGCACTTGCTGTTAAATCACTCAATCCCTAGAAACATAAATATATTTTTTATTAAATAAATCAATTTAATAAAATAATTATAAAAATAATTTAAAAGATATTTTTCAATTTTTTTTTTTGAAGAAAATTCTGACTCTTTCTTTGGGTTGTTGTTTCTACATCACGAAAAAGACCAAACGATGATTCATAAGTTGGGCTAAGAAAAACAATAGTGTTGCTTTCTTAATAAAAAGTTTCAAAAAACGAAAAAAGCAAGAACTTCTGCGACTTTAGTAAAAAGATGAATAACAAGGGGGGGCGTCAAAAACATAAAGGAGAGCATGCAAAATTTTGGGTGAAGTTATTACGACTTAGGAGAGCATGCAAAATCTATTGTTTGTTTCATAGTAAATAATTTATTTATAAAAGTAATTTTTTTAAAAAATATTTTTTAGAAAATATTTTTTAAAAATATATTTTTTCAAATTTGAAATATATTATGCAACCATTAATTTTCTTTTGATTTATAAAATTATAATAAAATTTAGATCATAAATATCATTGATGGATGTTGGTAGTTAACAATCATTAATAATAATAAATATATATTTATATAATTTATTTTTCAATTGAATTAGTTTGTCAACCTTTGAAAAAATAAATCTCCTTTGAAAAGAAAAAGTTATTTTCCTTAAACGTGACTTAATTTCTATTGATAAATGTTTTTAAACTTATCAAATATCAAAAAGTGAGAAAAATATTTTTTAAAAAATATTTAAAAATGAGATATTTTTCAATAAATATTCTCCACAAAGAAGTTTTAGACTAATAGTTGGACGCACTAATACAAAGGTTAAAAAAAATTTGATATATAAAAAGATAGAGTTTAAAAAGTGGAAGATCTATGTTCTTGGAATCTACGAATTAATAAATATCAGTAGCGAAAGAAATACAAAAGCTCTTAATTTTGTATGAGCAAAAAGTGTGAAATGATGTAATACCAAATGAATATCTATTTCAACCGTTGCTAATCTAAAGGCTAAAGGCAGTCACGCATTTAATATTCTGAAATAGAAAGTCTAAGACATTATACAACCACCAAAACTAATTTTCAATAGCGTGACTTATTTTTAATGTTGCTTCTTTTTTAATCTAAACACAATCTTGGCAACCTTTTTCGGTTATTGTTGGAATATTATCTTGTTACCTTTATTTTTATTTACTTAAAATCTTTATTAGTGATGACTAATAAAATATTAACTAAATAAAAATAAAGAAAACAAGATAATATTACAACAATAATGTAAAAACAGTGTTATTTCATCTTATTTATTAGAGTTTGGTAACTTAAAACGTGAAATTTAGTTTAAATATGTTACGATTTGAAAATCCATTTTATATTAATATTCTAGTTTAGATATGATCTGAGGACTAATTCGATGCTGAAACTAGGCATAAAAACGAAAAATCAGAGAACAAATAAAAATGACTACTTTCATAGCCAACATGTGTCTTCTGACTGGTCATTAACTGCAAAATCCTTGACATAACCAAACTAATTTTATCATCCGAGGCAGGAAAGAAACTATCATAGCATCACAGATAATGTCATTTACGCTCTTCTCCATACATTTGAAGCTCCAAAACAAAAGCCAAAAATTTGAAGGACAAATTAGGAATAGCCAAGAATCCAAGCTACTAGCACTGCAAGACAACACCTAAACTGAACATCTATCAGAACTGAAATTAATATGGACTAGCCTCCCTGATCACCCTTCTTAATTTTCACGCCTCCTCCTACGTGGGGCAGCAGTTGCAGCATCTTCCCTCTCGTTCTCTTCCGCTTTCTCTCCACTGCTTCCTTCTTTGTTCTCTCCACTGCTTCCTTCTTTGTTGGAAGTCTCGCTAGCTGGTGCGGGTTTGTCTTCTACTTTTGCCTACAAAGCATCATTAGCAGACACTATGAGCCAGAGAAGCCAGGAATAGAGTGATAGAGCTCAGAAATAGCCAACTGAGACGATTTCGGAACTCACCTGCTTTTTCCCACCAAAAATTATCCTTAAGAGAACCGTGAATATCACCACCACAGTGGAGATTAAGATACCAATCGTGAGATTTGGTTGCTTCTCTGCCTTTTCAATAATATCCTACACAAAATGCCCACAATTAAGGCCACATCACCAGAACACTAAACTATTTTAAACGGTAAGCAGAGTGACTGATAAAGCTTACAATGACTTTGTCCTTGTGTCCGCTTAAGAAAGGAATATCTGCAATCTGGTACAGGAGGTCAAACACCTTTTTCTGCATAATTACATTGAAGAATCAGATCAAGAATTCACAATTAGGCTGTTAAGAAACTAAGTGCATATATATCACGGTACCTGGAAGCCAGAAAGGCCATATAAGCCAGCAGCTGCATCCTCAGCCTTCTGTTTCTCTTTCTCAATGTCGAACTTTGGTTTCCATGCTGTTTGCCTGAGCGACTCAGCAACCTTCTCATCATCTGCTATCAAGATATGTCCAAACAAAATACCATCCTGCATTGTCCATATCTCAATGCCAACAGCAGCAATGGCCTCAAAGTCAGGTTTTTCAAGTTCGAAGTAATCAGGGTTTGGAATCTGTCGAGGTGTCCAAATACCCTTGTAGTTGGGGTTGTCAATAAGTGGAGCATGCCATTTTCCCTTGTAGGCTGGATTTCTTTTCATCGGCCTCTTCCATTCACCACAGCCAGGGGCAGTCTCACACTTTGGGTTATCAATCTTTGGTGCCTCCCATTCCCCATCTTCCTCATCATCCCAGTCTTCAGGTTTTGCAGCTTCAGGATCATCAATTTCCTCAGGCTCATCATCCAACCATCCCTCGGGTTTCTCAGCATCTTTATCTTCAATCTCCATAGGTGCATCCTCATCCCAGTCATCTGGCTTCACTGCATTAGGATCAGGGATTTTGGCCCTCTCATCCCAGTCCTCGGGCTTCTTGTCATCTGGATCAGGAATTGTCTCGGCAGGGATTAGAGGTGGCTCAAAATCATCAGAAGAAAGGAAATTTCCCTTCTTCTTCTCCTCTCCGTCAACTAAAATTCTCACTTCATTGTCGGGTTTGAGAATGGCAGTGTACACATGAGTAAGCTTGTCGGATGGGACGGAAGGTGGGAACTTGAGATGGTGCTCAACATACTGCCCACTCTTTGGGTTCTTATGCTTTAGGATGAAATGCACCTTGTTTGTGGCCCCACATTTGTCAGGTCCAAACATGATGGAATAAGGAGATTCGTTGTCAAAATCCTTAGTTGTCCACCCAGCTTCCTGGGGCCGTAGATATTTAAGGTATGCACCACCACATTCAAGCCCATTCTGAAAACGAGTCTCAAATTGGAGCACAATGGTGCCATCCTTAAGACTCACAGGGTCACTAAGCTCTTTCACTATGGCATACTTCCTAGCCTTTTCACTTACAAGAAGGCCATATTCATCATGACCCTCACTCTTTGAGTGCTTCCACACACCTTTGAAAAAAAAAAAATTGAACATAATCTTACAACTTCAATAAACAACTTGCTAAACTCACTATACCTCCAACAGCAGCAAATAAAAGCATGATTTGAAAAATTGAATCCATGGATTATAAAAATAAGCCAAAGTAGATAAACTTAAGTTCAAATTCAGAATTCCAAGTCAGCCAAATGAAATCTAAAAATATCTGACCCGCATAATCACCACTCGAATGGTCACAGCAAACAAAAAACAAATAAAAATTACAAATTAGCCGGCTATGGCAAATGAAAACAAATCTAATACAACTCACTGGAGATACATATAATCATTGAGCAATCATCACATACAAACAAGCAGCTTTTTTAGTGTCCAGTAAAAATAAAGTTAAATTTGTTTTGTCCACTGGACTGCTGAAAATCTTAAAATCCATTTAATTTCTGACACCGGACATAAGTATCAAATTTGACGTATCTGTCACTCTACTTAAATCATCCATTTGCGTCAAATCCACCTTATCACTGAATTAGGCAAGCAAATTCAAATCTTCAAAAGGTTCAATAAGCAAAATATAGAATTCAAATCCGTCCATAAATACATATTTCAAACAGATCGCAAGAAATAGCGAATAACGACTTAAGAATAGAACAAGGACAAAAAAAAATTTAAATACCTTGGTATTCATCTTTGTCAGAAACAACCCATCGAGCTTCAAATGACTCCTCAAATGACTCGTAAAAGATCTGCACCCGTCACTATAATTATCAAACAAAACAAGCCCGAATCTCTCCTTAAAATTTTAATCTAATTAGTAAATTACCTTATGATCGTCATCAGAAGCACGAAGCTGAGTCAATGAAACCAAAGCTAGAAATAACACAAGGGCCAATCGCGGAGAGAAGCGTTTCGGCTCTCCCATCTCTATCAATTACCTAAAACTCTATTAGGAAGATGATGATAATCGATCCGGAAAAATGAATCTAATCTTACTCTGATAGTTAAAATGAAGAAGCTACTATAGATTTCGCGACACGTAGAGATATGTGCATAGATAGTACATATAATGCTTTTACAGATCTTAGGGGAAACTACTATGGTGTTGTTTACACCAATCAAATTAAGCGCCACGTGAATTGGCCCAATTAGAGTCAGCCACGTAAAGCGTCCAGGAATTCTCCTTTGCGCTCTCGTGGAAACCTTTTTTTTTTTATAATATCCGTTTACGGGCTTGACCAGGTCTCACCTTCGGTGATGGCTAAGTCAAGGCCCACTAGTTTAGATTTGAATGCTTGGCCCAATAGGCCTGGCTTGGTTGCTTGGTTAGTGACGTTTACGATTGAACTTAATGAATATGCTTTTCTTCTATTTTATTTTTTTTTAAGAGACTTTTCTTCCATTTTATAAAAATAAAATATTATTGCATTAATAATGGTATGGTCAAGCAATTCGGGTCATGGAAAATGAGATAGATGTCCAAACTCACAAACCTCAGATTATCTCTAAATATTTTTAATACATGTGCTCAGAAAGAAAATGATATTCCTGATTAAAATTGCGCAAATTGATAGTGGAGGGAATTGTACAAAGATAAAACAAAAAATGGCTATTAGGATTCGGATTGGGGGATTCTAAAATCTATGGATTTTATTAAATCTATAAATTTTAAATCCATGGATTGTGAGAGTTTCATTATTTGGATTAGAATATAAAATCAATGGATTCATAGTCCAATTTTCCTTACACTCATGTTTAGTTTAATAACTATAATCCATGGATTTAATAAGTAATTTTCAATTTTACCCTTTTCATTAATCAATTACAAGTTATTATAAATAAGCATTTTCTAGATTTATTATTTTTGAAATATTATAAATTTACTTGGAACATTAGGGTTATGGATAATTTTGGAGCAAAAAAAATATCAGGGATAATTTTGGATATATTAGAAATATTATAAATTTAACAGGGATAGGTTTTGAAACCAAAAAAAATTAGGATTATGGATATATTTGGAATATTATAAATTTATCAAAGATAATTTTGGAATAAAAAATTATAACAATCCCTCATTTAAAAAAAAATGGTGAATTTGGTGCTTTCCCACACCTAGGTGGGAAAATAAATCTTTTAAAAATGAAAAATTTTGAAAGTTGAGGATTTTTCCAAAATTCATGGATTTCCAAACAATGAATTTGAGGGTCATATATATATATATATATATATATAAAAGAAAAAATAAGTAAAAATTGTAATGCTAATTAGTATATACCAAAAATTTTGAAAATATTTTAATATGAGATTTAAATTGAAAATTAAAAGAAATTTGACCAACAACATGTCCCTTAACTATTTTTTCTTATAATATTATTGTTGTATGATGATTTTAAAACTGAGTGAATGTATTCTCAATTTATACTATAGATTTTTGAGATTATATTTTTTTTTTGCTGTCATTTTTCGTAAATGAAAATATTATCTGTATTGCTCTAAAAAAGCCTCAAAAAAATAAAAAAAAAAAACTTTATTGCTCTTTAGGGAAAAAAAAAAAAAGATAAAAAAAAGATAACTGCATAATTTCCTTGAGACGTATAGATAAAGGAGGGATGGCAAATTGCAAATTGCTTTTATGATTGTTATCATGAACAGTTCACGAACCAAAGGAGTTGTCCTTGTCCATATATATTTGGGAATTAAGGCTGAAACACCTGAGATAAAAATGCCATTGTTTTAAAAATGTTCCAGTCCTCTTTTTAACAGGAAAACCAAATGTCTCTTTGCCACAATATGATGTAGTGGTGCAATTCTGCTAGCTTCACAGCAAAGAAATTTTAGCTATTAGTTACAGAGAAATAATATTGTTGAACTGTTTGTTATCAGTCTGTATTGTATAAGTGCTTTAATTTCCAATAATCACTATGCGGTATCTGTAAACCATACCTGATATCAACTGTGACTAGCTAGCTTCGTTGGGTAAGTGGGCTGCTCAAGTTTAAAGCCGAGAGCCAACTTTTGCTGAACTCCCCGCCTCAACTGCTCCGCTTGAAAGCGCTCCACACAAAGTGCAGTAGCCGTTGAGGGAGAGAGTTCAGAGAAAGTTAGATCTCCAAATTCTCAATGATAACAAAAGTGCTGCACCAGCTTGTGAGGGAGAACACACTCGAGTAAAAAGAATCGATGCCTTTAAATTCTCTGTGGTGTGTAGATCACGACAAAGACCGACTCTTCTAAGATTGGACGTCCTCAAGCAATGGAGAGAATTAACAAGAGGAAACTTCGTCTAAAATGTTGGAGAAGGTTTTCGAGGATGAAAAGGAAAGGAAAGATATGTTTAAAGTAGAGCCTTTGGAGACATCCAGTGAGTTTGGAAACACTGCTCAAATGTCACTATTAACAAGGGATTTGCTGCCCTGCCCCTCAACCTGTGAGACTTAATTCTATTGGCTCCAACGCCTAACTAAGGTGGTTTAGCCTGAAAAAGTTAATGATAAAAGGACAATAAACACATCATTAATTTCAATAAAGCATTTCTAACATATTTTACCAGAAAGCCTTGGTTCTGTTGCCTTAAAAATGTCTCTGATCTGATGTTATAAACCAAAGAAAATCACAACATCGTGCTAGCGACCTTTAACTATCTCAAGGGCTACTCACACACACACACACATATATGAGGGTGAAACAGATGTTCCACTTCTTAGCTTTCGACGCCCAACAGATATTGTTACCTACTTTCCATTGGTGGCGACGTCAAAGTTGGCGACGCTTCTCAGCGATGATTATTCACTTTTGGTGTTATAGTACAGTTAGGACACTAATAGTGTGACAAATTGGTCTTACCAGGGAATTTTCACAAGGATTCCTCGTTTGTCAATTCTAGTGCTGCCAGGCTAACCAGCTGCCTTTTATCAGCATACTCCGATTTGATCAACTTAACAATATTAATTAGTAACAGAATTGGCAGTTCTAGCTGATAAAAACGGATTAAAGTTTGAATACTAACAAAATTGGGATTGATCAATATATACCTAAAGTACATCGCATTATAGTTTAGCACCAAACTGAAAGCTTGTGGAAATTCAATTTGGCTGCTGCAGAATAATTGAGATCAGAGAAATCCCGAGCTGAAATTATTATATACCAAGTACAAGCTCTTCGACTCTTCGTCCCCATTAAACCTTAAAAGAAAACTATTTCTTCATGCGGAATAACTGATCAAAGGAAAACATTCAAAATATTCATTTCAATTCATATGCATGTAGTTAAATTTTATCGACCATATGTATGCATGATGCACAGATCATGGAGAGTAAGCCTTCAGTCCCCCCAAAGGAGTCCAACATTCCCAGAAACCTGGGATTTGGAAGCCTTTGAAGGAGATTGGAAGCTTCTCCGGCCATTACATTTGTGTTCTACCCCCAATATATATATATATATATATATATATATATATTTAGAAAAATATCCTCAAATCCTTCTTCAGTGGCTTATCTATACCAAGAATACAAACCTTCGTTGTGCTTATATAGGCTGAACTGACCGGTTGCAGAGTCGAATCCTCCGTACATGCCACAACCAAATTGTTGTTTTTATATTAATATTGCAGTATCTCATGAGTTGCAAATATCCAAAGTGTTTTTTCTACATATCTGTAAGCAAAAGTAAAATGTGCCTCAACTGCTCTGAACTGTGCATTTTTGGAGAAGGATAAAGACGTATCCCTAACTAATTGACTTATTCTCCACTGCAAAGGTCAAGAGAATGATTAATGGGATTTCAACGCTGGTGGGTACTGAAGCTCATTGTTTAACAAAACCACGCATCCCGCACAATCTGGAAACCATTAAAGGTGCCTCTAGCTACCTACTACATCTATATATTCACAGCCATATAGGCTTGGAATAAGCCATAACTTTGTATATGCATATAAAATTAATCATGCATTCCATGCATGCGCGTGCATCATGATAAAGCCAGTGCAATGCACCTTAATATCATTAGTATTAACGCAAAACTAAGATACAGAAGTCTGTCCAGAGAATCTTATACATATACCTGTGTATGGAGCAAGAAATCTGAATTTTCTATTCTAAAAGTAGTGGGAACCAAAACTGAGCCGACTTAATTAGTGAACAAAATGAATGAGGCGCAGAGAAGTAATGATACCCGCCAATTCTTTTTCCTTCTTATTGTTATCGTCTGCATCATCTAGCTGATGAATTAGAAATTAGTGCTGCAGCTTTGCTTTCTATTTTTTTTTAAAAATCAAATTTAAAATAAAATATCCTTTTCTTTCCAGCCGCGTAAAATGCCAAGCTATATATATGTGCACCATCCAGCAGAGAAAAGTGAAAGCAACTTCCTCTCATAATCATATCTTGTGTAGAATATTTAGTGCACCATATATGTTCTCAAAGTATAGGTAAAATAATCTGATATTCCCTCGTGTCTTATTAGGAAATATGAAAATTGAGAATCCATTTAAAGATAAAAGATTCTAAATGAAGATTTAGGCTTTGTTTGTTTATCAAATGAAAAACATATTTTCAGGTGTTTGATTATAAAAATATTAATTTTCTTTTATTTTAAGATTATAATAAAATTTAAACGACAAATGTTTTGTATTTGTATTATTTATTATTGAATATAAAAAATAAAATTTTTATGAGTCTCATTTATCATTGGTGACCATTATCAGCCGACGATGAGAGGTCATAAGTGTCGATAATAAAAAATGATTAGAAATAATAAATATATGTGTTTATATAATTTATTTTTCATTTATAAGTCTGTCAAAATTCAAAAAATGACTTTTTTTTTTGAAAATAGTGTGTATTTTCTTATTAAAAAAATAGTGTATTTTCTTAAAAGTGACTTAGTTTTTTATTGATAAAAAAGTATTTTCTGCTAACTAATTTTCTTCAACACAACAAAAAAGAATATTTTCCATAAAACAAATGTAGCTTAATGAAGAATTGATAAAAGAAAACGCAACCTTTTATGAGAGTGTTCTGTTACTTCCTCGACTTAACTGTCAAATAATGAGAATTAGATGTTTAAATTTAATTTAATTTTTTAATTTGTGAAATTCATTGCCATCCTTTCATAGTATATGGTATCACTTGTTGTAGTGGTGGAATCAAAAATTATTTTTAGGGGAGGCTCAATTACTTGAAACTACTGGTAATTGGTGACGATGAGATGGGAGGAGAAGGAAGTTGTAAGGTCTGAAATCCAGTTTTAGAAAATTCTAATAACCAGAGTTATTTTAAAAATATTTTTCTCTATTTATATATATAATTATAAATTTTAATTATTTAATAATGCTTAAATATATTTTAATGTGTTTAATATATATATATATAAGTCTTTTAAAGAGAAATGATCATATATTAAAAAGATTATTATTTTAATTAAAATTATATTATTTATTTTGAATTAAGTTAACAAAGAAATGATTAATGGATGTTTATATTTAAGAAATTAAACTTAAATAAGTATGTAATAATATTTAATATTTTTAAGATTAGTATACATAAAGAAAATATATTTAATGAATTAAAAAATTTAAAGATATGAAATTAATTATTTAAGTATGAATTCTATTGAGATATAATAAAATTATGAAAATTACTTTAAGTTAATATGAATATATGATTTAAATGATTTAACACTAATTAAATTATGTGAATAAACTATGTTAAGTAAATATTTAAGAAATGAATTTAGTTTATGAGTATATAATTTAAATGATTTTAATGTTGATTATATTATGTGAATAAATTATGTTAAATAAATATTTAATTAATTTATGTTAAACATATTAAGTTATTTAAGTTTATTTGAGTTATTGATTAAGTTGATTATATTAAAAATGTTACGTGTGATTTAATTTAACTCATTTAATTAAGAGAAATAAAGTTATTTATGTGAGAAGAATTTAATTAATTTTGAAAAATCAAATTATCTATGAGATATATTTTATGTTATAAGAAGTAATTACTTATGGATGATTTACTATTTTTTAAGTAAAATTTAATGTTAATTATTTAGATGAGATATTATATTTATATTTAAGACAATTAATTTAATTTATGTTAATTTATATATTTTGTGAAATTTAATTTAATTATGCATAGAGCAATTTAATTTTATATGAAAATTTTAATTTTTGTATTGTTATTATTATTATTGATATTAAAATGAAAAAGAAAAGAAATAAAAAAAGAAAAAAGAAAAAAGAAAACAAAAGCCAAAAAAGAAAAATAAATGAAATACACAAATAAAAGGATTTCTCTCATGAAAGAGAGAGGAAATGGAGGGCTTACAAGGCTTTTTATTGATTTTTCTGATGAAAGAAGGGGGAGGAGGGGTGTTGGGCATGGGTGGCTTTGAGTTGGCTTACAAGGCTTTTTAATTTTTAGTTTCTATTTAATAAAATGATGTTGTTTTATTAACATTTAATCCAAAAAAAAAATGAAAGATTCGAGAAGGAGGCGGCTTTCTTCTTCTTTCAGCCACCTCTCCCTGAATTTCTCTCCTAAATAGCAAGGGCTGAGACCTTTGTAAAGCTATGTTATTCCTCCTTCATCAACTTCTCACCGGCAGTTAGGAAGGTTTCAACCCAAGCCAACCACCCTTGGTTCCGCTACCTGCTTGCTGCACCAATTATTGATTCGTGAACCTATTTTTAGAATCGCTATGAACCTAAAACGAGAGAAGCATATGTGATGGCTACAGAACTAGTGTAACATTATTCTTTGTAAAAGATGATGTTGGCACAAATTCATAACTATCCAATGCTTGGATTTGATTCTTAAGAGATCAAAAGTTGCACCTCATTGTCCTGTCAATTAGATTTTTGTGAATATATATTCCTACCTTTGGGCAATGGAAGAGATGATCCCATTCATTCACGTTCACTATTATTAGAAACTCATAATGACGACTATAGCTTCTAAGTCCATTGTCATTGAATTGTATTGCATCTTATCCAAACCCTAACCATGACCTCTTCTACTGCCCCCTTTGCGTTATAGAACCTCAACATCATGATCAGTGGTCTCACCTCCATTTGACCCACCCTGGCTAATGACAGATTCAAATTTCTGCTACCGTCTCATCGTCTTTAATCACATCGACCCTTTGTGGCTAGCTGTGAGAATAGGCAACTGAAACATCATTAAATTATGCCATGTCATCCATATTTTGCCAACTCTTAGAAACAAGGTTATTATTTCTTTTTAAACCAACCATAAGGGAGATTTATTGCAGGTACAAAAAACATAGAACACGGACAAGATATGCCTAGAGTTATATCACTTTTATCAAATACTAAAGTACTAATATCTCTACATATTAATAAAGTTTAGAAATTCTCGCCACGGCCTACAAATACTTCTCTCTTTTTTAGCCTGTCAATAATTTTTATAATAGTTAATTTCATCTTTTTACTCTTTATTTTTTCATTCTTTTTTCTTTTTTTAGTTTTTTCATTCACAATAAATAATCAAATTATATTTTTATCTTATTTGTATGAATTGTCATAAAATCTTTTAAGTTTTTTAGCAATAAATTTCAAAAATTATATGACACAAATAAAAACTATATAAAAAAAGATTTCATGACTGATAAGATGTTAATATTTGGAGATAAATCAAGATTTTCTAACAATAAAAATGAATTTTTTTTGTTGAAATTCCATTTAAGATTTTATGTTAGATTTATTTTTTTTTTGTTGTTTGTTAATTTTATTAATGAAATATTATGTGTTTTTCGTTTTGTCTTTTTTAATGCTAGTTTGTTTGTCTTTTTTTTTTTTTTATGAGAGTTTATTTGTCTTCTATCATGAGAGTTAAAAAGAGTTTGAATTTGATATTAAAAAAAATCGGACTCGTTTAAAGATTCATTAAATGATGATGAAGTCAATTTGTGGCTCTGTGTCGCCACTAAGTAAAATGTATTTATTATCGATGTGTCAAATGCAACTAAAGTGTTGTATGCAATAGTTACTTTAACATGATCAAAAAAATTCAAAGGAAAATTCATCTTTATAAAAAGATTTTTATATATTTTTTGAACACAATCAAAATTACTTGTTCGTTACAAGTTGTATTTATTAATGAAAAACTCTTTTTATTTTTTTTTAAAAACAAGATATGCTTAGAAGCAATATTTGTAAAATTAGATCAGAGATTGAATCAGTCAATGGGTCGATTTTTTATTCAGCCATTTTGATCGATTTGATCTATCCGGTTCAATAAGATATTTTTTATTTGTTTGAAAAAATTATTTTTAAAAAATATTTTAGAAATTAAAAAATATAATATGATAAATAATAACAATTATTTTTAAAATTTAAAATTTGAGTAACTAGTATAATTTTAAAAATATTTTAAATTTTTTCATAAAAATAATATAATTTTAAGTTGAACTGTTTTGATTTTATTCCTATTGTGGCTGATTTTCTCCAACTTAAATGGTTTTAATAGGTTTTTTAGAAAGACAATTTTTAATATTGAACTAAATTAAATTATCGATCGATTTTCAATTTTATTGATCTAATTAACTGATTTAGTCTGATTTTTAAAACCATACTTAGAAGCTGATAGACCAGCTCATGCTAAAGAAAAAAAAAAACTAATAAAATTTTTAAACTTAAAATTCTACAATCATTATCAATTGGCAGTGGTTCGAGTGGTTAGAAGTTTAGTATTACTCAAAGTGAGTCTATCTTATTTAAAGTCAGATTGAATTAGTTCTTAGTTGGTTGAGTGTGAGAAAACGAAATGGTCTAACAAAAAAAATTCTTTATAAGTAGCCGTGGTTTTGCACTTTAGACTTTAACGAAACAAATAATGAAAGATATCTAGCCTTTTTTTTTTAAAAAAAAAAAGATAAAAAATTTTGTGATTATATTATTATTCATTAAACACTGGGGCTTAAAGGTATATAAAGCAATCCCTTGAAAATTTTAAAGGAAAATAAATATAATTGAGATTATTTCAAATAATAATTTATGGTCCATGTAAAGCAATACGATTAATGAAATTTTGGAAAAAAAAATCCGAGTCACCGCTTAATATGATTTGGACTGTTTCAAACAATGGTTCAGATCCTGCATTGGCTGGAGAAATATTAAGCATCTGAGTCGCTCGGACATTGATCCGGCATCTTCATGATCATCATATATTTTCATAGATCATCTTTAATAATTATTTATTATTTTTCTTATCAATTTCACATGGCTACAATTAATATATATATTTCCCAATTAACCATAAGTGTAATATAAAAAATAAAAAATAAAAAAATTTAATTATGGACCAATTAGATAGAGAATTATAAATATATCTAAAATAAAATAAAAATTAAATAATTATATACTAAAAGAAAAATGGGGAAAATTAAATACACAACCAAATAAAAATAATGATAATATGTTAAAAACAAATAAACAATTCTTACAAAACAAATATTAGATTTTTTTAACACACTTTTTATAAAAATAAATAATTAAAACTAAACATATGATTTATATATATAATAAAAATAAATAAAGTAAATTAGAACAAATAAAATAGAATAAAATGAAATAAAACCACAATAACAATAAATAAGAATTTAAAGAACAAAAATAATACAAGATCAGATAATTAAACATAATTCACAAATTGACAAAAGGCAATGCCTACAATAAAAAAAATGAAAAAAGAAAGATAATCTCTTAAAAATAAAAAATAATGTTAAAAATCAATTTAAAAATGATAAAATCTATCATTGATTTGATTCTCAATTTAACTAGCCTTATATGATAATTTTATTTTTTATTCGCTCTCCTTCATGTTAATTTAATTATTATCACTATCATTATTTTATTATTATATGATAAATTATGCCTCTTTTGATTTTGTTTTATACAGTTTCTATTGTTTTTTATTTTAAATTTTATTATTATTATTAACATTGGGATAAAATGCACATTAACACTTATTTTTAGCCTATAGAGTAAATAAACAACTTATGTTAATTTTAGGACATTTAACTTGTAAAATTACTTATTATGCTTATTTACACCCCTATTGAAATGAAAAGAAATAATGTTTCTTCTCTCGTTTGATAAACTTCACTTTCTCTCTCTATAACAACTCTAGCAACAACTAATAAACAATTTTAGCAATGTCCTTTGGTCCTTTCTTTCTCTCTCTAGAAAGAGAAAGAAACAAGAAATTATTTTTTTTTCTTTCCTTTTTTCTCTCTCCATAAAGAAATCTAGGTCTTCATATTTTTCTTTCAATATTTAATTTTTATATTTTTTGACTTTTTGGGTTTTTCCTTAAACGACGAGATGAGTGGTTGCACACTATGACTAAAGCCAACCCCAACACCACCATCAACAAGAATTAAATACTAAATTGACAAATTTTCTTCTCCATCATCTTTCACTAATCATTACTACATTTTCTCTTTGATGAAAAGTGTAACATCCTCAACTCAAATCATATACATTTTAAATTACGTAATATTTAAATATATGCATTTGATAAATAAACATTTAGGCATGTGAATTTGGAGAAAAAACAACAATGACACTTGCACTGTTGTAATTGGGATACTTGAAAAAAAATATGTAATGTTTGTATAGTTGCATGGTAAATTGTTTTATGTTGTGTGCATATTATAGCATCATAAATAATAGTGTTATA
>CATIWR010068296.1:0-18666 GCA_949677035.1 Omphalea diandra | reverse complement strand
TAAATTATATTTCAAGTTTAGTTTAATTAATTGTATATTTGATCAAATATTTTTGAGTCCTTGATTCAACTCCTTTTACCCTCATTGTAGTATGACAAAAAAAATTAAATTGATCAATTTTAATTTTAATTGAATCAAATCATTATTTAATTTTTTATTTTATTGATTTGATTCTATTCTAAAAACATTACCTTTAAAGATTTTATTATGGGCTTAAATCTAATTTTGATCAAATAATTATTTCCATGTTCCTGTCCATTTTAGATGAGACACTAACAAAAACAAATGGTTAAATACTTTGAGTTCTTAAATTCTATCGTATTAGATTATTTAGCCCTCCACTTTTTATATTTTATATTAATATATTTTTTATTTTTATTTTGTTAGATTGAAATTGCCTTTCATCAATTTCAGTTGCTCTTTTTTATTAATCAAATAAAAAAGTCTAACATAAAAGTATGATTCTAATAGGGTTGTGATCCAGATTAGAAAGCGAGAAGCATAACAACTCCTCCATCTCAGTTTTTCTATTGATTTTATTGAATGATTTTTTAAATTTTTTATTTTTTAAATTGTTTGTTTTTTATTTCTTTTACTCATAACAGAAGCAGAGGAACTGAGCGAATTTTTAAATTTTTGTATTTAAGTATCAATTTTATGAATTCTAGTAAATTGATAGATTTGTTTCAAAAATTTGTTAATAATTTTGTAGATAATGTTAATGCAATGGTGACTGGTAGTATAATGGGGTGGTAGCATTGTTACAGCCACTGAAGGTGATGTATTATGGTATAGGTGGTAATGTAGTATCATGGTTAACCAATGTCGAATATAAAAATTAAAATAAGAAATAAAACAAATTTTCATATTAATTTAAAAATTTTAATAAAATTGAATGAAATAAAAAAAAATATATTTTAATATAATATTTGAAAGTAATAACTAAGTAATATTGACAAAACTCAAGGTCCAGAATATTTTAACCCATAAAAACAAAGTATAGATCTAGGCTTGATGTCTCACTCTCAACTTGTTATATTATGGATCTCAAATTATGTAACATCGTTATTCGAGTATTTTATATACATTAAATATAAATATAATAGATATTTTAAAATAATTAATAAATAATTTTAAATTATAAATATTTTAAATTTAAATAATGAATATTATGCGTACATATACATACGTAAATATAATAAATTTTTAGAATTAATTAATAACTAATTTTAGATAATGAATATTTTAAATTTAAACAATAAATGCTATTTTATTTTTCATGAGAATTATTTATCTGATATTAATGATGTAATTGATATTTATATTATGTATATCATATGATGAACATCAAATGTAAATATGATAAATATTATCGATTTAATTTCACATATAATAAATATTATATATTTTATTAATGAATATTGTGAATTTAATTAATGAATATTTTGTAACTATTGATATCCAAATAATGTTAATCAATCTTAAAATTTTATTAACTTGATACTTATATTAAACAATCTAAAAATGATTATTTTCAAATTGAAATATTTGCTAATATAAGTGGAAGAATATTTGTAAAAAATATTGAATTATAATTATAATTTTGATTAAATTAATTATTTTCTTAATTTATATGAAAATAAATATAAGTCTATTTTTTTGAGTAGAGGAAGTAATAATAATAATAATAATAATAATAATAATAATAGCAATAATAATAATTTTTTAATGTAATTAAAAAATAAAAATGTACAAAAAGTATAAATATGTATATATATAAAATAGAGAAAGAAAGATGGTGAGTAAGATCCCATTTTAAATTCTGGAATTATAATATTACATGGAGTCCATGATATAATTTTCTAAATCTCACACGTTACAGTGACAATTGCAGCTTAAATTGGACGATTTTTTTTTTTTTTTTTCTTTTTGACTCATTCAAAATATTGAAGTCAGTGAAACTATTACATACAGGTGACAGCTTGAGAGTTCCACACCACAACAACCTTGATTGGCTTTTATCATATATATATATGGCTTGTATAACTTCTTATGTTAGACATATTGATGGTAAGTTGAAAATTTTTTAAAATATATAGATAATGCTTCTATTCTCTGTGTATAATTTATTAACAAATTTAGATAATTTTAAACTTTGAAAAAGTTCAAATAATCAAATAAATTACATAAAATATTAAATAAATTATTCATAACTTCAAAATTTTACATAAAATAACAACGATAATAGTAAGATTAATTATTGATAATTTATGTCTTCATTAATTTTTCTTGCTACTACTTTATATAATTTTAAATATTTAAGTAATAATTTAATATAGTATGTAATATATGTATTACCTTAGATAATTTTTATTTTAAAAAATTATTAAATAATGATAAAAAAATATTATAAACTATGTAAATAATATAACATTAAAGTTCATATAATTTTAAACTATGTGAGTAATGATTTCATTAATCTGTATAATTTGGCTATTACATTAGATAATTTTTACTTAAAAAATGATCTATAATAATAATAACAATATGTAGAAAGTAATTAATAAATTAGACATATTTCAAAATTTTAGCATATAAAATTTATGCATCACTTGTTACTTTTTTCCTATTACAGTATTAAAAAAAAATTACTGCACTATTATTTATGTCACCTAATATACTCATCATAGTATTAAACTTATTTGGCCTTCAGATAAGCCGAAAAGGAAACGTGTGCCACAGATGATTAAGAGAAAATAAAATATTAATGATGTAATAACTTTTATGAAACTAATAATCACAGCACATGCAAGTATAAGATGATGGTAAAGTGCACCCTATGAAAAGTGAGGATTTCCAAATCGATTCCTTTCATCTATAAATATGATGAGATCTATTAAATCCGGATATCTCATTCATCAATATGATGAGAGCTATTAAGAAAATAATCTTGTCTATTGGGAAAAAAAAAAAAAAAAAAAAAAGAAAAATTGTGAAAACGTTGAGCTTGTATAAGCATGATGTTTGAAGCGCGTCAGCCTGATATTAATGCAGCCTACCTGTGTTTAGAACTGATTTGTTGGAGGCATTGACGGAGACTGTTCATGGCACGCGACATGTAGAAACAGAACACCGACAACTTTGACCATCTGCAGCTTATTATACCATGAGGTTTTGGAAGCATCAGCTTGTTACCATAATTAATTAATTTCTCAAATTCTTTAGTGTCTGTAATTTTCCAAGCTTAATCTGAATAAATAATTGAAAATGATCCTTCCATGTGTTGGTGACACCAATCAATATGTCCCACTCGCGTAGGACATATATATCATGCTTTTCCAAGTTTCCTACATCGTATACATATTTTGGTATAGGCTGATATATACATATTATAAGAAAGCATTAAGTTTTAGGGATATGTTGTTGCCATATAAATCAATAAGAGCAACAAGCTTAATGCATACATTATATGTGTTTATTTTGTTATAATTTAATAGATCAATAAGTTAAATGGCATATAGCCATTTGGTCAAAAAAATGTAACGTTTTTTGCAAGACAATACGATTGAAGACATTATGGGGTAGTAGCAAGAGTGTATAGGAAAAGGATACGTGAAGCAAAAGCCAATTTTGTTCTTATAAGATATTTGAACTTCATATTTTATTGACTTTCTTTCCAAACATTGACACATGATTATTTTCTTTCTTTCCAAATAATGACACATGATTATTTTCTTCTCAAACAAATTTTTTTTTTCAATCTAAACTATCTGGTATCTAAAAACTACATTGAGCCTCTACTAATTTAGGTTCGAGCAGGGTTGAACCTCAAATGAAGAGAAGTTCGCCCGATATTAATTTTTCTCATTCACATGACTCGGATCCAATATCTTACTTAAAGGAACAAAGCTTCTTCCTAGAAAATTTTAACGATACATCATTCGCATCGACTTGATGCATTCTGAATGCTAGATGTGAACGTAAGAAGTTTCTACTTTCCACTGTTGTAATATATGTACACACACATTGTTGCATGTGGGGCTCTTCAAAAGAAATTATGATAACAGTGACACGAAAGAGGTTTCTGATTATCCAAGGAAAGCTCCATCCGTCATTGTTTTTTTTTTCTTTCTTGCATTGGAAAAAGTTGCTACAATCTCAAGAACAACCATTATTTCTTCTTAGTTCTCACCAACTGTGGCTCATCTGTTCCTTTTTCCCCTTCAATGAGAAGAATTAAATACGAAATGTTTGGATAAATACCAAGAAACCTAATAAGATTATTGTATATGGTAAGCTATTTTTCTATCTTGTTATTTTTCTTTTAAGTTTATTTTTTAAAAAAAATGTTATAATGACCAAAATCTAAACGACATTTCATGGATCATTGAGATAATAACCTAATAATGAACTGATATAATGTTTCTAACCCTAGTCATTCATCTCTTCTCTTCACTCCTTGTCATATTCAATCTCTTTAATTAATCAATCTTTAGAAGTCAATATTTTATCGTTTTAGTCAGAAATCGATCTCTGTCTTTTAATTTTTCTATTTTACCATTTATTTTTTGAATAAAATATAAATTTGTTCTTTTTTGGAATTTAGTTATCTTTATTTCTTTAAATCTAGAGATTTCATGAATGTTTTATTTTATTTTCTTCAATAAATTATTTTTAATATGACTAAACTTCTATGTATAGATATTAGATCGTTATTTTTGTATATGTGTAGATACAAATTTGATATTTTTTTAATTTTATTTTATTATCTTTTGAGAATTATATGCTCTTGTTTTATGAAAATTTGTTCACTTTTTATTAGAGTTTTATTTTTATTGAATTTCTAAATTTTTTGTATTTGCTTTTAATAATGGACTTCAACTTGTGAATGATATTCAGACTATTGAGCTCATTTAAAGACTATAAAACTTGATTTATAGTTCTAATAATTACTGAGTTGAATGAGTTTTTCATCAAACTACAATTTCTGTTGAGTTTCAATTTCAAGTGCTCAGTTATTTTCAATGAAGAATATTATGGATAGATTTCACTTTTACTATATTTTCGTATTTCTTAATATATCATTTTTATTATTAGTATTATATTTATAAATCAAAGTGTACAATTCATTAATTCTACGTATAAGGTTTATATTTTTCTATTAAAAAAACAGTCTGCATTTGTTTTTTTTTTTCCCCATAATGAGAATAATCAAAATACCAAATGTTTTAGATAAGTACCTATGATCTATTTTTCTTTTTTCTTTTTTTTTATATTTCTCTTAAATTTATTTTTTAAAATGTCAACAATAATCCAATATTATTATATTTTATTGTTATTAATAGGCAAATATATGACCAAAATCAAAATGAGATTTCATGAATCATTGAGTTAATAATCTAAAAATTGACAGACTGCATCTTCCTGTGCAAAAGGTCAAGACCCCAATTTCAATTGGCATACATACATTCAACTATATTTCCTATTTATCATGTTTTAACTCTAGCCATGTCCTATAGACTTATTTTTTAATTTTTTTTTCTTTTGTAATCGTTGATGAATTTTCGTTGTCATCGACTGTAGTCAACTTCATTTTTTTGTTCTCTATTCATTCTTTTTTTTTCTTTTATAGTTTTTTCCAGTTACAATAAATATTAAATAATATTTTTATTTATTTATATGAGTTAGTCAAAATTTATAGATTTTAATAGTAAAATCTCTTATATTTGTTTAGTAGTAAAATTAAAAAAATATATAGCAACTCAAAGATGAATGAAAAAATATCATATAACTGTTAAGATTTCATTATCTAAAGATAAATTAAAACCTTCTAACAATGAAGGTGAATTTATTTAATTAAAAATCTATTTAGGACTTATGTTAGATGTATTTTTTTAATTATTTGTTAATTTTTTATGAAATATTATGTTTTATTTTGTCTCTCTTAATATAAGTTTGTTTGTTTTTCTTAATAGAAATTTTTTTGTCTTACGTCGTGAGAGTTAAAAAGAAGTTTGAGTTTGATATTTAAAAGATTAGACTCATTTAAAGACTTATCAAATGATAATGAAGTCAATTTGTGACTCAATATAGCCATCGAAGGAAATGTGTTTGTTGTCGATACGCTAATCGCAACTGTCAAAGTGTTGTATATAATTGTTTCGTCAACACGATTAATGAAGTTCAGAGGAAAAGTTTATTTTTATAATAAGATTTCTATATATTTCTTGAATGCGGTTAAATTTACTTGTCAATTACAAGATGTATTTATTAATCTTTATTGATAAAAATTCTTTTATTTCAAAAAAAAAAGTTTTAAAGGAACGTTTTAGTGGAAAAGGTTTGTTGGAACTTGGAAATCCACCACTAGGTATTAACTTGACGAAGGTCTTGTATTATTTTTATTAATCTTTATTAATAAAAATTATTTTATTTTTTTTTTTTAAAAAAAGAAGTTTTAAAGGAACATTTTAGTGGAAAAGGCTTGTTGGAACTTGGAAATCCACCACTAGATAGTAACTTGACGAAGGTCCTGCATAATGAATCAAAATTGGACCTACTATATCATCTTGGAGCTTAGACAGGTTTGAATTGAGTTAATTTTAAATATTCTTTTTGTTCATTTAGTTAAAATATATAAATGATTCAGATTGAATTAATCACTTATAATTTTAATTTTTTAAATAACAATATTATTTTATTTTTAAAATTTTAAATTAAATCAAATTCAAGTCAAATTGGAATAAAATTAAGATCAAATTTGATCTTAAATCTTTTTGATTATTTCAATATTGAAATTTAAGTCGAATAAAAAACTAGCATTACCTCTAGACTATGGCAACCTTCCAGACCAGTAACGCCTAATTTTCTTGTACTACATGACAGATAACTCCATCTTATTATTCCAATAACAGATATTAACTGATTTTAATAATAAGATTTATAGATATGAAAGGAATTCTTTGGTCTACTAGGATTAACATGATAGAGTTTATTGTTTGGTGAGAGATCACAATTGACTTACCAGCTATTGCTACTTGTCGTATGGACTTTGATTAATTATGACATTTTGAGCGTGCAAAATGCAAATGCTATTGCTACTTGTCGTATGGATCAGAATTGAGATTAGTTAAAAATGGAATGATTATGAGTTTGTTTTTTTGACCAATTCCAAATTGCTGCATTTTTTGTTTTTAAAGTAGGAATGTGCTGTCAACCATACGTTATCACTATTCTTAGAATTGTAGGGCGCGCTTCATATTTGCATATGGAGTGGGCTAACTGTACATAATTGAACATGTTCAATAGGTTAATTTGAATGTTATCATCATATTCTCAGATTTGATTATGAATGTCAATTAAAATATGATTATTGTGGTTCATAGTCAATTAAACGCGTATTTGGAATATGAAACAAGAATCAGTTAATTTCCATATTTTGCTTCATTAGAAGAAAAAAAAAAAAGAAGAAGAAATTTATATGTTACATTTTTTTTTATTTTATTGAATGAGTTACACAATGGAGTAATTTTTCCCTATTATAAACTCTTTAATTTAATAGTTGATATTCGGACTGTAAATATCTTGTGATTGGAATTCTCACGTGACTTTTAAAAGTAACTCATATTTATAATGTTTAGAGTGCTAAAATCGTCTACCGTTATAAATATAGAGAAAATTTTGAGTATACTTTGAAGATGGACTTATAAAAAAAAAAAAAAAATTATGAAATGCTATCGATGAAATAAGAAAATCAAATAAATAGGTTTTTATGATCCAAAGATTTACCATCCTACGTTTTAAGTTCAATTCACATTAAAATTTGTGTAATATTTTCAAGCATGCATTCAGAGAAGTAAAAGTTTGAAATTCTAATAAAAAAAAAATATCTTCAAGATAGAAAATGCCAAATACTTAAATAGGGAATGCCAAAATCACCTCTTATTTATAATCAATTAATATATATGAATAATTCTAATTTTAAATTAATATATATAATTAATTTTGATTTCAGAATCAGTTTTAAATGACTAATTGTTATTTGTTAGTTAACTGTTTATTAAGACAACAATTTGATATTTATCAAACTAATTACTTGACATATAAATAATTAAAAGTTTATATAAAATTATCTAATTAAAAATAACTATAAATAGAAATATAAAATATTAAATAAACTAAAAAATAAACTATTAAAAAGGCTAAAAATTTTTTATACTATATATGAAAAATATTACTTATTTAATCATATATTTTATATGCATATGTTATTTTATTAATATTTTTTAAATATTTAAATAATATATTAAATTATAACTACTCAAAACACCAATTATCCACTAGTGAGTGTTTGATATTTATAAAGTAATTATGTTGTTAAGATGATATTTTTGAAAAGTGATAATATAATATACTATTATTTTATTATATGACAAGTAAATTAATAATTAAATATTTAATTTACTCAATTAATAAAAAAATAATAGAAAATTTTAATATAGAAAAATTTTCACATAAAAATAATTTAAAAAGTTTACTAATGTAAAAGTTTTGCACATATAAATAATTTTAAAATAATAATATACAAATTTTCGTATTAATTCTATTTAAGTTTAAATAATAGTAAATATTTATTTTTTAAATTTAATTATAATTAAAATTATAGTTTTTATTTAGTAAAAAATTATTGTTAAATAATAATTTTTTTTTATATTGGTTGGCATGTTTATAAAATCTAAAAGTATCAAATGGATCAAGTCAAATTAAATCAGATTGAGTCAATTTTAGGTTGAATCATTTTAAATTGGATTAATTTTGAATCATATTTTAATTTGTTTCTATCTAGTCAATTTATGTTGCAGGTGAATCAAATTATCAAATGAAGATGTAGAAAAGATTTCAAATTATTTTCTAGTTGCAACGTGTATGTTGGATCATATAATTTTAAGTTTTTAAAATAAAAAATATTATTTTAATTTTAAAATGAAATTTAAATATTTTAATAATTTAATTATGTTATTTAGATCGATTCACATATCAAATTAATTTTAATTAATTTGCGAATCAGATTAGAGTCTTATTGAGTTTGATTTGAAAAAACTTTTAAATTATTTTCAATTTTTACCAAATTGAGTTGAAATTATTTTTTAAACGAGTTTAGATCAAAATTTTCGATTAGACAAAAAATTGTCAGTCCGGTAAATCCTATGGCTTGTTAGCATGCAATCTACGATGCGTCATCCAGGCGGCCAAGTATTTTCTGTATTGTCACAATGGAATCCATCTAATTAAATCCTGGCCGACCGTTTGGTATATAATATCAACGGCTCTGAATAGAAAGTAAACAAATATAGAAGAAAAAGTTTTAAGAAAAAAAGTTAACAATTTCTTATTGTTTTCTGTGGCATTTGCAAATTGTGCGTATAATTATAATCATAATATCTTATTAAAATATTGAATGTTATAAATATTTTAATAAATTATTATATTTTGTAGAACAGTAAGCTAATTATTTAAATATCTAAAAACTTATTTGTGAATCATATAATTAAAAATAATTATTATTTCATAAAATAGTATTATCGATTATAATATTCAGAAAATTTTAATTTTCCGTTTTAAAATATTTTTTTCTTTTTAGTTGCTTTTATTTTTCTTTTGCTTATTTTTATCATTTTCTTTTTCAATTACCATTTATAATTTCTTACTTTGTCACTTATCATTTTATTATGGAGTTTCTAATTGTTTATTACCAATTGATTGGAAAATAAGTCTAAATAAGTTTTGAAATACAGCCACACAATATATATATATATATATATATATATATATATAAAATAAGAATTATATAAGTAAATACAAACATATTCTTATTAAAACAATACAGTCACAAACATATTTCTTCATAAAAATTTTCTATTGTTTTGAGCTTGTTGGACTCATAAATCTAATTTTAAATAATAAAATTTAATTTTTCGAAAATATTCAAGCCATCAAATTTGTTGAAAAAATTAAATTGGAATTTAAAATAACTACTCAGTGAAATAATCTTATTGACTAAAATTTGCGTTGGTCTATCAACTCAAATGTAAAATACTAATTTTTTTTTTTATTATTCTAATAATCTATATGCCTATATAACGTTTTATGTGTTTTTTACTACTTCACTTACCCATAGATAAAAAAATATTTTTTACACATTTATAGATGGAAGATTCACGGTTTTTTTTTTCTTTAAAAAAATATAAATTTGAACCTTCTAATGCAAAAGGACATTAATTTATAAACATTTTTAATTGGTAAAAATCAATTTCCATCTCCAAAATAAAACATTATCTTACATTTTACAAAATCATAAAAGAAAATTAATTTATACAAGCACACATTATATATATACATACACGCACCCCTAGTAGTATTTCTAAAAGACTATTGTTCCATTATTTTAGTATTATAATATTTTATTTTTATCTATAAATTTATCCTTATCCCATGTACACATTTTTACGTAGTTTAAAATTACATAACTAAAATCTTAATTTTATACCATGTACAGATATGGATTCACGTTATACTTCTTATTATCTCTGTTGTTCTTCTGATATAACGTTAACAATATATTCTTCTCTCTATTGATTTTGCGGTTAACAAAATTAATATAAAAGTTGTTGTTCTTGTTTTTAGAAAATACATTCTCAAGGGTTATTATGTCTTGGGAGCAATAAATCCTTTAGGACAATGTTCTACACGTCTCAGCTTTGTCCCCTCTTGTTTTCTTAGTTTTCTTATTCTATTTCCAACAATCTAAGGGTTTAGTTTGCTGTAATGGAAAACAACAATTTCGGTTCTACTCCTCTCTCTTCTAACAATGTTGATGTACCTTCTAATAGTACTACTGCTCATGCCACAACCTCTGGTGGTGTTGCTATTGGGTTTGATGTTTCTATAATGGCTGGTTTAACCTATTCTAAACCCTTTCCAGATATCTCCAAAATTGAAGTTTTTGGTGGTGAAAATTTCAAAAGATGGCAGGAATGAATTCATTCAACCTTAAACATGTATGGGGTGGCTTGGGCTCTTACTAATATCAAAACAAATGACAATTCAGAAGCTTGGACTCATGCCAATAAGGTTGTAGACATACACTTTTAAGCACTTTATCTAATGAACTGTTTGATGTCTATTGTGGCTACAAGGAAGCAAAAATTATATGGAATTCAATGATCACTAGGTACACTACTGAGGATGTTGGCAAGTAAAATTTGTGGTGGGAAACTACTATAAATGGGAGATGTTCAACAACAAATATATAAAACTTCAAATCAATGAATACCATTAACTATTGGAAGAACTAAGGGCTGAAGAAATCAACCTACCTGAAGAATTTATGACTGGTGTACTCATAGAAAAATTACCAAACTGTTGGAGTGATTACAAACAATAGTTGAAGCATAAGCAAAAGCAATTGTCTGGGGCGGACTTGATCACACCCATCATCATAGAAGACACCAATCTCAAGGAGATGTAGGTTGTCAAGGCAAAGAAAATGATCTCCAAGGCAAATTTCATTGAAGTTACACTCCATAATAAAAGGTATGACTATAAAACTAATAACTTTGATTACAAACCCAAAGCTACTAACGCCACTACGTTCAAAAGGAAAGGGACTTATTATGTTTATGGAAAATCAGGACATCATGCACCTAGGAAGAGAGTGAAAAGTGGTAATCCTCCTAAAGCTAATTTGGTTGAAGGAGATGATATCATAGCTGCAATTGTATCTTAAGCTTATGAGTGACCAACTTTAAGAATTGAGTGGTAGACTCTAGTGCAACAAAGCATATTAGTGCAAATAGAAATGCCTTTGCCTCTTACACTCCAGTAGCATATTATGAAGGTATGGTCTATCTTACCACACAAGTTATGGGAAAAGGCAAAATTATGCTCAAGCTTACTTCTAGAAAACTTTAGCCTTGAATGAGGTGTTGTATGTTCCTATTATTAGTGCAAACTTGATTTTCATGCATCTATTGGAAAAGTTAAGGTTAAGGTATCTTTTGAGTCTAACAAAATTGTCACGACAAAAAATAACATTTTTGTGGGCAAAAGGTATTGTAATCAAGATCTCTTTGTACTTAATGTTGATGAAGTGATGAATGGAAATGTTTTTTTCCTCTACTTGATTGATTCTTATGATATGTGGCATGCTAGATTAGGACATTTTAGTGGTACATACATAAAGAAAAATGCAATCTTTAGGTCTAATAACTGGAGTTAACTGTGGATCCATAAATAAATGTCAAATATGTGCTACAACTAAATTAATTAAGAAATCATGTGTATTTGTCACTGGAGAAACTAAATTATTAAAATTGATACATACTAATCTAAGTGACTTAAAACAAATTATGACAAGAAGAGGTAAGAGATTTTATGTCACCTTTATTGATGACCTTTCTAGATACACAAGTTTATTTGCTTAGAAATAAAGATGAAGCATTTGTTATGTTTTTAAAATATAAAGTAGAGGTAGAGAATCAATTAAATGGGAAAATTAAAAGGATTAGATCATATAAAGGTGGTGAATATATTTTATTAAATGACTTTTGTGAAAAGAAGGAATAATTCATGAGATTACACCACCTTATTCACCCGATTCAAATAGAGTAGTTGAAAGAAAAAAGAGGATACTTAAAGAAATGATGAATTCTTTACTTGTTAGTGCTTCCGCTCTTAATAATTTGTGTGGTGAGGCCATTTTATCTGCATGTGATCTACAAAACATAATTCCATATAAGAAAATAGGTAAGACGCCTTGTGAATTATGAAAAATTGATGCACCTAATTTAAAATATTTAAAAGTGTGGGGGTATCTTGTAAAAGTTATGTTACTTGACCCTAAGCTAAAGGTTTTTCGCAAAAATAAAATGTTGATTATTTTGAACTTTTGCTCTTGTAACAAGGATTTCTTCTATTCATATTTTAATTGCTCTAATGTCTTCTTGCAAACTTTTTACTCATCAAATGGATGTTAAAACTGCATTTTTAAATGGAGATTTAAAAGAAAAGATATATATGGTGCAACTTGAGAGATATGTCATACTTGGACAAGAAAATAAAGTTTTTATACTGTGCAAGTCCTTGTATGGCTTAAAATAACCACCTAAACAATGTTACAAGAAATTTGATAATGTTTTAAATAGCATTAGATTTTCATTTATTAAAATTAATAAATGTGTATATATTAAACCTGTTAATGGTGAATGTGTAATCATTACTTTGTATGTAGATGACATGTTAATATTTGGCACTTGCCTTGATGTGGTACGTAGTACCAAGAGTTTTCTAGCTTCACAATTTGACATGAAAGATATAGGTGAAGCTAATGTAATTTTAGGTGTTCAAACCATAAGGATAGGTGATAGTATAATACTAACACAAAAACATTATATTGAGAAACGTCTTATGAAGTTTGGATATTTTGATATTAAAACTGTGAGTATCCCTTATGATGCTAACATCCAACTAAAGAAAAATCGAGGTGATCCTATGGCTCAATTTGAGTATGTAAAGATGATGGAGAGTCTAATGCATTTAATGAATTTTTCACGACCTGACATAACATATACTGTGTGTAGATTGAGTAGATACACATAGAATCCCAATAATGATCATTAGAGTGCATTAATAAGAGTAATGAAATATCTAAAAGGTACCATGAACTTTGGTATTTTATATAGTACATTTCCTATTGTATTAGAAGGAAACATTGATGCTAACTAGGTCTTAGATTAAACAAACCATCATTTTAACTTTCACTATGGAGTCAAAGTTTATACCTCTTAAGTTAGCTGGTAAAGAAGCTGAGTGGTTCAAGAATTTTCTAACATAAATTCCTTTGGGTATGCAACCAACACCTTCGGTGTCTTTACATTATGATTGCCAAGCAACAATTGCTATTACAAAGAACAAAGCTTTCAATGGAAAAAAAAAAAAATTTGACACATATGTCTAACCGTGAAAGAAACTTAATATTAATAAACATACAATTTAACTAGAAATTATCTTTAATAGTTACAAATATAAAATTGAAAATAAAATGTAAGTATTTTTTTTCTCAATTAATTGCTCGATGATTATAATGATGATGATAAACCATTTTCAAATGCATCCCGAGTGCGATTACAAAAAATAAATCAAAATGCAAGCATTGGTTTACTTATTATTTATATATAGCCACTGCCCACCTCAACTAAACAAAACTAAAATAATAACTATCCCAAAATCTATTTCTTTTCAATTTTCTTAAAATCCCAAAATTTTTTTTTAAAAAATAGAGTTTTAGAGATTTTTTTATCTAGAGTTTTAGAGATTTTTTTTGTCTATAAATAGTCAAACAATATTCATAAATTAGATTATTCCTATAATCTAATGTATTAATCTGAATTGATCTTTGATACAATTAATGACAATATATTAAATAAACCTCAAAAATTATGTTATTATTCTTTATATGAATATTTTTTGATGATTATACACTTTATAAATCACGGAAATTCTTATTAAATATGATATTACAACGAGATATATACTTGAAATTTATGTGTATATTGGTTCAAATTTAAAAAATGATGACAAATATATTATTATTGTACTATTAATTATTATCATATATTTTATTAAAAATTAAAAAAATGGAGAATAAAGTTGCAGTAGATAGAACATTTTAGCAATAGCTATAAAACACTAAAAAATAAATAAAGGTGATAATTTTTTACTATAAAAAACATAAGCAATCTTTCCAATAAAAAAAAAAATCAAATTTAACATAAAATTGAAAGAATTTGAAATGATTTTAAAAAAAATTTAGACTAAACTTTACTCTTGCACTCACTCAATTTGAGTTGATTCTAACACTGATTTGAGGTAATTTAAATTTGATAACAATATTTTAAATTTTTAAAATTAAATTAATATTTTATTTATTTAAAAATATGAAAATAATAGGTGACTTGATTGATTTGATATGAAACTCAAAGTTTTCAATTATCCCAAACTTGCGGGACTCCACTCGCTTGACAAAGTTATTTTTAGAGGAATAAATTAGACGGGCTAGAAAAAAACCAGTAGAAGAAGAAGAAGAAGAAGAGTTTAGAGAGGGAAATTAGTTTAGAACGACGAATGATGATGATGAGCGTGACAACAACCTATCATCATAAATCGTTTCTCATCTAATCCCATAATAATATGAAAATCAACTTCCCCTTCATTTTTTTTTTTAAAAAAAAATTCCACAAAAATAACATAACGCCTCACCATCCGCATCTATAAATACACCCCTTCACCCTTCCCCATTCTCATTCTTTCATCGTCACCGTTTCATTTCTTCTCGTCTTGTTTATTTGGAAAGAAAATAAAAGAGAAAGAAAGAAAATCACTTGCCATTTTGCTTATATGGCCACCAAAGTGTATATCGTGTATGTTTCTCTCTTTATCGTGTATATGCATTTGATTCTCCTCTTTTTTCTAATTTTATGATTGATTTTTGCTTTCGATCTCGTATGACGTTGTTTATTCTACTGGATTACTATACTTTGCGAGTAAACATGTGTTTGGATGCCGAGAAAATGTGGAGAATTTGAAAATAAACTGTAATTGAAGCATTTAAGCACCGGTTTTTTGGCCGAGTTTTGTGGGGATAGGGAGGGGAAGTGCGTCCAGCTCATAATTTGGTGGCAACGCACTAATTTATTCTTGACTTTTTTTTTTTAATTTTTATAAATTGATTTTGATGAATTAAGTTGTTAATTCTTCTAGTATAATCATAATGTTGCATAGATAATTGGGATTCATTCTTCTGCAATTGCATCATTTTCATGATTTTTTATTCTAACCTCTATAAAACACGAGACTGGTTGTGGATGCCAAATTTTCTTTTTATCAGTGTGGCAATGACTAATTGATGTTGTGTGCGTTAATTTTTTGGTGTGGTTACTGTTCTGTTACATTATGTTGTTTGTGTTATATCCACTCTTTACTGTTACCAGCATTTATCTTCTGTCTGGAGGTTCTTATGTGCAAGTGTTTATGAAGAGAACAGTCGATCAGCTTGTTCGCTTTTTTACAGCTAACCTGGGTTTTTGTTACTGATAGAACGCTTAATTATGAACATTGTGCTTATCCTTTATTTATCAGCTTAGAGAGCTAGATAGAATGATATGATGCTATGCAACATTTTTCAAATGTTGAGATATACGTTTGTGTTATGTCAGTAAGATTATAAATTTTCATAAGCAAATGCATAAATTCTATTTGTTTTCTTTCTAAAAGCATGCAATAGTAATGGATTATGCTCTTTGGCTTACATTATATTGCTCCTTTTTCAATTTTTTTTTTTTTTGCTGTTACAGGTACTATTCCATGTATGGACATGTAGAGAAACTGGCAGAAGAGATCAAGAAGGGGGCTGCATCTGTTGAGGGTGTTGAAGCCAAATTATGGCAGGTAAGAATTTGCCTTCAGAATCATCATATACGCTACAGATGTTATAACGAACAGTGAAGTTTGCCTTCTGTGCCTTACCCTGCACACAATGGTGGAAGATAATTACAAGCAGTAGATATTTTTTCCAAGGTAGAAAACATAATATTCCCTTAACAAAAGGGTCCATGAACCTAAAATTGTTCCTGAATATAGTTAGCAATTAAGTAGGCTGTTTCGTTGGTCTGTCAGATTCCATATCAAAGTTTATGCCTTGTCCCAACTGACACAGCCCCTTGGGATAATTGCAGAGTGTACATAGAGTTTGCTCTTCCAGACTCATGTTTTCCATCACTATGCGAACCTTAATTTTTCTCTTATCTGTATCCGTGTTTCAGTTGCCCCCATTTTCTGTCATAACCTCATGCCAAGGTTCCAATTTCATGCCTAATCTTTTCATTACTGTATCCATGTGGAGTTGTGTAAGTGTATCTAGTGAGTTTTTCCATCTTGTCTTCAAGTTTTAACCTCAATTTTGTGATCTAATGTTGGTTCATAGACTCTTTCTTGATTAGCTAACCTACTACAGCAAAATCCTTTCTTTGCCTTTTTTTCTATTTAAAATTATTTGTATTGGTACATCTACTGAACAGAGTTTCCTGTGTCAGTTTGCTTCGGGCACTGAATTCTGGTAACTACATTAGCTGTCATGGATTGAAGAAATCTTGTAATTTCTGGGCTTGATTTAGTGTAGAAGTTTTGCTTGGCAAATTTGCATGCTGATGTTAAACTGATCTAGCCGGTATGTGGAGCAGGTTCCTGAGACCCTTCCTGAGAAGGTGCTTGGAGCGATGAGTGCACCACCAAAGAGTGATGTTCCAGTCATTACTCCCAATGAACTTGCTGAGGCTGATGGGTTTGTCTTTGGATTCCCAACAAGATTCGGAGTGATGGCTGCTCAATTTAAAGCATTTCTGGATGCAACCGGTGGTCTATGGAGAACACAGCAACTTGCAGGAAAGCCTGCTGGAATCTTCTGTAGCACTGGTTCTCAAGGTGGTGGACAAGAGACTACAGCGTAAGCCCCCAGGCCACTGTCATTTAACTAAGTAAGCTACTGTAATTAAATATGAGGAACAGAAAATAACCATTTTCTCATGAAAATTTTGAAATTGGCGCAGGTTGACTGCTATCACTCAGCTTGTTCACCACGGAATGATATTTGTTCCCATCGGTTATACATTTGGTGCTGGCATGTCTGAGATGGAGAAAGTGAAAGGTGGAAGTCCTTATGGTGCAGGAACCTTTGCTGGGGATGGATCCAGACAGCCCACTGAGCTGGAGTTGGAGCAGGCATTCCACCAGGGGAAGTACATTGCTACCATTACAAGGAAGCTCAAGGGAACTGCTTGATTTCATTTTATCACAGAAGCACAGTTTGGTCATACAATTTTATACCCATAGATTACGTGTTTGAGAACAATAATCTTAATTATATGGTTTGTACGTGTGTTGCATAATAGTGGTTTTTCTCAATAATAAAAAGGCTGTTTACTCCTTTACCTGTAACCTTGTTTTCCACTTTGATGGACATTACGAGTTGCTTTCTTCATTTTCGCCGCTCGTCGGTCTCTTTATATTGAACTTCTACTGTGAACAAGAATTATGCGACACGAACTTTTGCAGAGCATCAAAAGTAACTCAAGTCCACCAAAATGTTACACAAGATTCCACCTAATATTTAACCCAAGAAGCGTGTTACACTCCAGACAAGGTCGCAATCATATATGATCTATAGATTCAGTGATTCTTTCTTCAAATTTAATTCTTCTCAGTAACGTGAAGATTAGGTTAAAATTAGGTAGAATTGGGTTAGTAATGTTTGGGTCCCTTTAGTTATTAGACGGTTTCAGTTGTATATCCACTTTATGACCACCAAGCCACTCATAGAATATGACAAAAACTATACTCCAAAATCAGTAAGACTACGGAATGTAATGAGAAAGGCTGCCAGTAGTAAGTCTTGTACAGCCACCAGAGTTCTGTGTCAGCTTAGTGCAAGTGAAGTAGTAACCTATGGGCTCTCAAGTTTATTAAAATTATGGAGTTTAATACACTGAAAGGTGGTAAAGTAGCATTTTCCATGTAATTAAATAAATTTACCACCTTATTCAAGTTGTGGAGATC
>CATIWR010068279.1:0-19546 GCA_949677035.1 Omphalea diandra | reverse complement strand
AATTCATCTGTCATTTTTGGTTTGCTTCGTTTTGCTTATTCGCAGTCGAGAATGACTCCGCGATTTAGCCTGTCTGATTTTTAGCAAGTCTTCTCAAGAGTTGCAGTCGCGAATCCTTGATTGCGGTTGCGAGACACTTTGGAGTTAAAAAGATTTTCTTCCAACTTAACTAGAGAGACTTATTTTTTTGTAAAATCAACACTTAAATAAAACATTAGTAATGATCAATCTCCTTTGTCAAGATCAAAAGAGGCTCTAGACTTAGGATTAACCATCCTAGTTCAACAGGCTTACATCCTAAGACCTAAAAATATACTGCTAACTAGCCTTAACTAAACTGCCTAGAATGCCATTAATTTCCACACCTAATGAAGATTGAGTTGGTGTATTATTAATGCCATCTCCAACTACATTTGTAACAACATTTGCTTCCTTATAGACCTCACATTGTTTACCTTCAATATTCAATGATCCATCTGACTTGTCATTAATTGCAACCACATACTCATTAGTTGTGAAATCAAATATCTCACTATCTTGCCTACCAGCCTCTAAACCTTTTGTAGTAACTCTTTTAACCTTGGGAATAATGTGCTCCACTAACACATCAACCCTTTAATGTGTTGGAAATAGAAAAAGAATTGATTAAATCTCTATAGTATAACTAAAAGACAAAAAATAATCAAGTCTCTCATTGTATTTTTTTATTGATCTGACAAAACTTTTAATACATCTATTAAAGTTTTCAAACTAACCATTGTACAAAATTCCTTTATAACGTAGGGCCATGTACGAAAATCCCTTATAACACAAGGACATGTATGAAAATCCCTTAGAAACCACATGATGAATCAAAATATACAAAACAAATGATAATGGAGAAGAACAATAATGACATTATTCCATTAAGATTAATAAAAAAAAACTCCATAACAAGTTCAAATGGACTTAAAAGGCATGGTTCAATAAAACTTCAAACATACTCATTTTCTCTTTTTTTAAGCTCCAAAAAAATCTCAATTAATACTACATGTCCTAAACAATAACACAAAATAAGAAAGAAAAATTTTGTTAACCTCCAATTTCACTCTCTCTTCCTCTTCTTTTGTTTTGCTATGCTACCTCTGCAAAGTGTTACACTACCTCTTGCAAGTTCACCTCTGACACTTGTTGCTCCTTTAAGTTTGTTTGTATTATTCAATTTCCTTCAAATATTTGATCCATTACACGTATAGTCATCCCCACAATTATGTATGTCAACAAAAATAGCAAACAAATTATCTTTTTTTTTTTGGGCTATTTTTTAGGGTCGTGGCAATATGAGTAACACAACTTCCAATGAAAAAAGTGACAAATCCAAAATCAGTTTTAGCTTAGTCGAGACTATAACAATGATGCAATCCCTAAGAATAAATAAATAAGCTTGAAATATAAATTCATTTGAGTATACCAATTAAAACTAATATTTAATAATATGCCTACTATAGAAATGATAATTTTTCTTTACATTTATGTTTAGCTACTACAATTTATCCAAATATGATATATTTAGTCTACACATAAAAGCTGTTATAATGTATTTTGCAAATTTAAATTTTTCAAAAAAAAAAAACTTGAAACAATGAAAGAAGATGCAACAATTGCAGACTAATCGTAGCTAGCATAATAAATATACATTTCAAATGCATAGGTCCCTCATCTCGAATGCAATAATGCAACATATGATTAAAAAGATATAAAAAAAAGTTTGAAAATAATAGAATAATATACTGAGATTTGAAGTTGCAATAAAAAACCAATAAGTAAAAAAATGTAAAGAAGGAACTACAACTATATTTGTAGCAATTGAAGAAGATACAGTCCCAATGATAAAATAGATGCTGCTAAAGAATTTTTGCATATGTCATCTATATTTTCTCTTCAAGTATTTCTTCTCAATCTTAATGAATAAAGAGCAAAAATAAACTTTAATGGAAAATATTCATAAGTTTATGAAAGAAAAAGAAGAAGTTTTTTTTTTTTGTATAATTCTTTTTCTACCATTTTTCATATAACCAATGATGTGTGAATTGATTTTTTTATAAAAAATGAGTTGATAATTTTTTAAGCTTGAAGTTTGGCTCATTATTAGTTCTGTACGTGTGTGGTGATTATTCTTAAAAGATTTAACTGATGGAGTGTTTGGCTTTGATTTAAATATAAGAGAGCACATGATAATAAAAAAAAAATTGATTCTCTTTATAGCATAACTAAAAGACAAAAAAAAATCAAGTCGCTCACTATATTCTTTATTGATTTGAAGAAACTTTTAATGCATCTATTAAAGTTTTAAACTAACTGTTGTATGAAAATTCCTTATAACCCTAGGAAATGTTTGAAAATCCCCTAAAAACATATTACAAATCAAAATATACAAAACAAATAATAATTAACAAGAACAATAACGATACTATTTCATTGACATTAATGAAGAAACTCCACAACAGATGCAAGTGGTTTTAAAAGGTACGATTCAATAGAACTTTAAATATACTCATTTTTCAAACTCTAGGAAATATTTTAACAACCTAATTGATACTAGATGTCCTAAAAAAGAGCCAAAAATAAAAGAGAAAAATTTGTTAATCTCCGATTCCACTCTCTCATCCTCCCCCTCATTTCTTCCCCATCTTCTATTTCTTTTTATGTTACCTCTGCAAAGTATTGCACTATCTCCAAAATTTTCATCTATGGCACCTACAAATCCGCCTTTAATTTTGCTTGCATTGCTTGATTGTCTTCCAATATTTCATCCATTACACACATAGCCATCACCATAATTATATATGCCAGCAAAAAGAACAAATAAATTATCTTTTTTTTTCTAGGCCATTTTTTAGTGCCATGACAACATGAATAACATATCTACTAATAAAAAAAGTGGCAAATTCAATAGATTTTTCTTTTTGGTTTTCAAAGGAATGTTCTTACATTGCCTTGAGCCTTGCAACTTACCATAGAAATAAGGATTTTTCCTTTATATTCATATTTAGCTACTACAACTTGTGTAAATTTGGCATCTATAATCGATATTATGAGTGGCACAAAAAGCATACATATACTAGAGACTACTGTAACTCCACTAATAAATACAATAATGTATTTTACAAACTTAAATTTTTCAAAAAAAAAAAACTTAAAAGAATGATAGAAAGTGCAATAATTGCATAACTAATCGTAGCTAGCAGAACATATATACGTTTCAAATGCATAGCTACCTTATCTCTAATAATGCAACATTGTGACTAAAAAGATGTGAAAAAGATTGAAAATGACAAAATAGTATACTGAGATTTGGAGTTGTTATAAAAAGCAAATATGTATGAAAAATGTAAAAAAAGAACTACAATCATATTTATAGCAGTTAATGAAGACATACCTTAACATGAACTAGTTCCAACGATAGAATAAATATTTCTAAAGAGTTTTATGAGTGTAAAAAAATTTTTAATCTCCAATTTCACTCTCTCTTCCTTTTCTTCTCGTTTTCGTCTTCTTTTGTTTTGTTAAGTTGCCTTTGTAAAATGTTGCATTACCTTTGACAATTCCACCTTTGCTTCCATTACTCAATTATTTTCAAATGTTTTTCTCATTACATCTATAGTTATCACTACAATTATGTATACCAATAAAAAGAGCAAACAATTATCTTTTTTTTTTCTGAGCCATTTTGAAGGGTCATGGTAGCATGAGTAACATAACTACAATTAAAAAATAGTAAATCCAAAATTAGTTTCAGTATAATGTTGTCAAATTCACAAGTTAAATAGTACGATCGTATGAGTTAAATTATCCCAAAAAATCTAACTCATGCACAAAATCGACCCCTTTATAAAATCAGAGTGAACTCGTAGTTCAAACCATTAAAATTGTTAAACTCACAAGTTTTGTTTTGAGTTTAACGAGTTCAATTTGCATGCTTAGTGGGCTTCTACTTCTATAGACCTATGACCTTTTGAAGTGAACTCCCAAAGTTTATGACCTAAACCCATCTGTTTCAGCCTTAAACGATGTGTTTTGAGGAGAAAAAAAAAGAGAAACAATTTTCTTCATTTCTCTTATTGTTGAAGTTGAGCATACCAATTAAAACCAACATTTAATAATATTCCTAATATGGAAATGATAATTTTTTTCTTTATATTCATATTTAGCTACTACTTGTCCAAATCTCATACCTTTAGTCCATTAATAAAAGTTGTTATAATGTATTTTACAAATTTAAATTTTTCAAAAAAATAAAAAAAATAAAAGAAGATGCAATAACTGCATAACTAATCATAGCTAGCAAAACAATTGTACGTCTCAAATGCACAACTACCTTATCTCTAATATGATAATGCAACATCATGATTAAAAAATATAAAAAAGTTTAAAAATGATTGAAACTGAGATTTGGAGTTGCAATAGAAAACAAACAAGTATGAAAAATGTAAAGAAGAAACTACAACTATGTTTATAATAGTTGAAGGATACATACCATAGTATGAACTAGTCTCAATGATAGAATAGATGCTACTAAAGAGTTTTCGTATATGTCATCTATATTTCCTCTTCAAGTATTTCTTTTCAATTTCAACGGATAAATAACAAAATTCAATTTCAAAGAAAAAGGATTTATGAGTTTATGAAAAAGAAAGAGGAATATATTTTTCTTTGTGTAATTCTTTTTCTCCCTTTTTTTTTTGTAAACCAATGGTGCATGAATTGATTTATTTATAAAAAAAGAGTTGATAATTTTATGAGCTTGACGTTTGGTGATTTCTTTATAAAAAAAGAGGTAATAATTTTCTAACCTTGATGTTTGGCTCATCAATAATTATGCAGATGTGTGGTGATAATTATTAAAAGATGTAACTAATGAGGTGTTTGGCTTTGACTTAAACATAAAAGAGCACAAGACAATATAAAAAAATTCGAATAACTCTTTTATATTATAACTAAAACACACAAAAAAAATCAAGCCACTCACTGTATTTTTATTGATTTGCTGAAACTTTTAATGCATCGATTAAAGTTGCCAAAGTAATCATTATATGAAAATTTCTTATAACCCAATGACATGTACAAAAATCCCTTAGAAAACCACATTACAAATCAAAATCTATAAAACAAATAATAGTTGACAAAAATAATAATGATATTGTTTCACTGAGATTAATAAAGAAATTCCATAACATGCACAAATATTGGAATAACAATGAAACAATTCCCAAAAATAAATAAACAAACATGGAATATAACTCACTTGAGAATACTAATTAAAACTAATATTTAATAATATAGCTACTATAGAAATGAGAAAATTTCCTTTATATCATATTTAGCTACTGTCATTTGTCTAAAACTTATACCTTTAGTCCATGTTATGAGTGATTCAAAAAGTATTGAAATATTAAAGACTAATGTAAACCCTTAATAAAAATTACTATAATGTATTTTACAAATTTAAATTTTCAAAAAAAAAAAAAAAAGAACTTGAAACAATGAAAGAGGATTTAACGATTGTATAATTAATCTCGATAGTAGAACACATATGTTTTAAATGCATGACTACGTCACCTCTAATACAATAATGCAACATTGTAATTAAAAAAAATGCATGAAAGTTTGAGAATGACAAAATAGCATACTGAGATTTGAAGTTGCAATGGAAATCAAACAAGTATGAAATTGTAAAAAAGGAATTATAATTATATTTATAGTGGCTGAAGAAGTCATATCTTAGCATGAACTAGTCTCAATAATAGAATAAATGCTGCTAAAAACTATTCATTTATGTCATCTATATTGCCTTTTTAAGTATTTCTTCGTAGTCTCAACGAACAAAAAGCAAAAATCAACTTCAACGGAAAATGATTCATAAGTTTATAAAAAATGAAAAGGAATATTTTTTTATATATAATTTTCTCTCTCTCTCTCCCTTTTTTTTATACTAACCAACGGTGCATTAATTGATTTTTTTTATCAAAAAAGAGCTGATAATTTTCCAAAATTGAAGTTTGGCTCATCAGTAGTTTTGCATGCATGCGGTGAAAATTCTTAAAAAATTTGATTAATGAAGTCTTTGGCTTTGACTTAAATATAAGAAAGCACATAACAATAGAAAAAGAATTGATAAAAGCACATAACAATAGAAAAAGAATTGATAAACACTTTATATTATAATTAAAAGACAAAAAAAAAAAAAATAATGAAGTCACTCACTATATTCTTTATTGATGTGACGAAACTTTTAATGCATCAATTAAAGTTTCCAAACTAAGTATTATAGGAAAATTTATTATAACTCGAGGACTTGTATGAATATCCCTTAGAAGCCACTTTATGAATCAAAATATACAAAACAAATAATGGTTGACAAGAACAATAACAGTACTGTTCCATTGAGATTAATAAAGAAATTCTATAACAGGTATAAGGGGCCTTAAAAGGCATGGTTCAATAAAACTTTAAATATACTCACTTTTCTCATTTTTCTAGCTCTAGGAGAATCTCCAATCAACAAATTAGTACTATATGTCCTAAAAGACAATCAAAAACAAAAAAAGAAAAATTTTTTTAATTACTAATTTCATTCTCTTGTCCTCCTCTTCTTCCACCTTTTTTTATGTTACCTCTACAAAGTGCTACACTACCTCCAACACTTCCACCTTTAGCAATTACGGCTCCTACCTTAAGTTTGCTTGATTGTTCAATTACCTCTAAATATTTCATCCATTACGCGCATAACCATCAACACAATTATATATGCTAGTAATAAAAACAAACAAATTATCTTTTTTTTTTGGGTCATTTTTGAAAGCCATGACAACATGAGTAACATACCAATGAAAAAAGTGGTAAACTTAAAATCAAATTCAGTATGTATTACTCAAAAATATAATAATAAAGCAATCCCTAAAAATAAATAAATAAGCATGAAATTTAAATCTACTCAAGTATACTAATGAAAGCCAATATTTAATAATATACCTACTATGGAAATGATGTTTTTTTTTTCTTTTTATTCATATAGAAGATGCAACAACTACACAACTAATCGTATCTAGCAGAATATATATACATCTCAAATGCATAGTTACTTTATTTCTAATATGATAATAAAACATTGTGGTTAAAAAGATGTAAAAAAGTTTAAAAATGATAAAATAATATACTGAAATTAGAAGTTGCAATTGAAACAAACAAGTATGGAAATATAAATAAGAAATTGCAACTATATTTGTAACTGTTGAAGAAGATATATTTTAGCACAAACCAGTTCTAATGATAGAATAGATGTTGCTAAATAGTTTCATATATGTCACATATATTTCCTCTTCATGTATTTCTTCACAATCTCTATGAATTAGGGGGAGAAATCAGTTTCAATGGAAAAAGATTTATGAGTTTATGAAAAAGAAAGAAGATTTTGTTTGCATAATTCTTTTTCTCCCCTGTTTGATGTAAGCCAATGACACGTTAATTGATTTCTTTATCAAAGAATTGCTTATAATTTTCTATGATTGAAGTTTGGCTCATCAACAATTTTGCAAGTATATTATAATAATTCTTAAAAAATTTGACTAATGAAGTGTCTGGTTTTGACTAAAATATAAGAAAACATATGGCAATAGAAAAAGAATTGATTAATTCCCTATATTATAATTAAAGGACGAAAAAATCAAATCACTATATTCTTTATTGATCTAATAAAGCTTTTAATGCATTTATTAAAGTTTTCAAGCTAACCATTGTATGAAAATTCCTTACATGTACAAAAATCCCTTAGAAATCACATAATAAATCAATATATTTAAAACAAATAATGGTTGAAAAAAATAATAGCGGTACTATTCTATTGAGAATTAATGAAAAAAACTCCATAACAAATATAAGTGGCCTTAAAAGGCATGGTTCAATAAAACTTCAAATATACTCACTTTTCTCATTTTTCTAGATCTAAGAAAATCTATAAAAAAACAAATTAATACTAAACAACAACCTAAAGAAAAAAGAAATATTTTGTTAATCTTTAATTTCACTCTCTTGTCCTTTCATTCTATTCTTCCACTTTTTCAACTACCTTTAGTACTTCCAATACTAGCACTTGCAACTCCTCCCATAAGTTTGTTTGCATTGCTCGATTACCATCAAATATTTCATCTATTACAAGCATAGCCATCACCATAATTATATATATCAACAAAAAAAGTAAACATATTATCTTATTTTTGAGACATTTCTAAGGTCCACGACAACACGAGTAATACAACTATCAGTAAAAAAGGTGGCAAATCCAAAATCAGTTTCAACATGTATTACCCAAGAATATAATAATGAAACAATCTTCAAAAATAAATAAATAAGAGTGAAATATAAACTAAGTACACCAATTAAAATCAATATTTAATAATATACCTACTATATAAATGAGGATTTACCTTTACATTCATATTTAGCTACTATAACTTATCCAAATTTAATACCTATAGTCTATGTTATGACAAAAAGCATACAAATACCAGAGACTATTGTAATTCCCCAATAAATGGTGTTGTATCATATTTTTAAAATTTAAACTTTTAAAAAAAACTTGAAAAAATAAGAGAAGTTGCAACAACTACATAATAAATTGTAGCTAGTATAATACATATATGTCTCAAATGTGTAACTACCTCATCTCTAATATGATAATGCAACATTGTATTTAAAAAGATGTAAAAAAGTTTTAAATCTGTAAAATATTATGCAGAGATTTTGAGTTGCAATGAAAGCAAACAAGTATACAACTATATTTATAGTAGTTGAAGAAGACATGACTGAGTGCAAAACAGTCTCAATAATAAAATAGATGCTGCTAAAGAATTTTCATATATGTCATCTATATTTCCTCTTTATGTATTACTACTTGGTCTCAATGAATAAAAAGCCCTTATAAACCAAGGACATGTGCAAAAATCCCTTATAAATCAGAATGATGAATCAAAATATACAAAACCAATGATAATTGACATGAATAGTAACAATATTATTTCACTCATATTAATAAAAAAGCTCAATAATAGGTACAAGTGGCCCTAAAATACATGGTTTAATAAAACTTTAAATATAATCATTTTTCTCTTTTTTTAGCTCAAAGAAAATCTTTAATGAACCAATTAAATACTAGATGCCGTAAACAACAACAAAAAAGGAAAATTGTGTCAACCTCCAATTTCACTCATTTTCCCTCTTATTCTCTTCTTTTTGTTTTGTTATGCAACCTCTATAAATTATTGCACTACATACAACAATTCCACCACTAACACCTTTAGCTCTTTTCTTAGGTTTGCTTGCATTGCTCAATTACCTTTGAATTTTTCATCCATTACATCAATAGCCATCATCACATATATGCCAACAAAAACATTTACATATTATCTTTTTTTTTTTAGGCCATTTCCAAGGTCTATAGCTGCATGAGTAACACAACTATCAATGAAAAAGGTGGCAAGTCCAAAATCAATTTCAACACGTATTACGCGAGAATATAATAATGAAACAATCCCCAAAAATAAATAAACAAGCATGAAATATAAACTTAAGTGTGCCAACGAAAATCAATATTTAATAATATATCTACAATATAAAAGATGATTTTCCCTTTACATTTATATTTAGCTACTACAACTTGTTCAAATTTGTTACTTATAGTCTATGTTATGAGTGGTTCAAAACGGATACAAATACAAGAGACTTGTTATTCCCCTAATAAGAGCTGCTATAATGTATTTTTCAAATTTAAAACTCTTCAAAAAAAACTTGAAAAAATAAAGAAGTTGCAGCAACTACACAACTAATTGTAGCTAGTAGAACACATATATATCTTAAATTTGTAGCTACCTCATTACTAATACAATAATGCAACATTGTGTTTAAAAAGATGTAAAAAAGTTAGAATTTTGTAAAATATTATACTGAGATTTAGAGGGGCAATGGAAAGCAAACAAATATACAACTTTATTTATAGTAGCTAAAAAGACATGTCTGAGCATAAATCAGTCTCAATGATAGAGTAGATACTATTAAAGAGTATTCATGTATGTCATCTATATTTTCTCTTTAAATATTTCTACACAATCTCAAAGAATGAAAAACCCTTACAACTCAAGGACATTTATGAAAATCTCATATAAACCATAATGACGAATCAAAATATACAAAATAAATGATGATAGACAAAAATAGTAACGATACTATTCCACTGAGATCAATAAAAAAACTACATAATAGTTACAAATGGCATTAAAAGATAGAGTTTAATAAAACTTTAAATATAATCATTTTTCTAGCTCAAGGAAAATATTTAAAGAACCAATTAATACTAGATGCCCTTAACAAAAAAAAAAAAAAAGTGTTAACCTCCAATTTCACTCTCTTTTCCTCTTCTTCTATTTTGCTAAATTACGTCTAAAAAATATTGCACTACATCTAATAATTCCACCTCTAGCATTATAGCTCCTCCATTAAGTTTAGTTGCATTTCTCAATTACTTTCAAATATTTCATCCATTATATGCATAGTTGTCACCATAATTATATATACCAACAAATAAAGTAAGCATATTATCTTTTTTTGGGCCATTTTTAAGGTCCATGTCAGTATGAGTAACACAACCACCAATAAAAATGGTGACAAATCCAAAATCAGTTTCAACACATATTACCCAAGAATATAGTAGTGAAACAATCCCTAAAACTAAAGAAAAAAGAATCAAATATAAACTTAAGTACACCAATTAAAATCAATATTTAAAAATATAACTACCATATACATAGGGATTTTTCCTTTACATTGATATTTAGCTACTATAACTTATCTAAATCTGGTACCTACAGTCTATGTTATGAGTGTTTAAAACAAATACAAATACCAAAGACTATTATAATTCCCTCAATAATAGTTGCTATAACTTATTTTTCAAATTTAAACTCTTCAAAAAACTTTAAAAAATAAATAAAAGAAGTGTAGCAAATACACAACTAATTGTTACTAGTAGAAAACATATATGTGTCAAATGTGTAGCTACCTCATCTCTAATACGATAATGTAACATTGTGTTAAAATGTAAAAAAGTTTGAAATTTGTAAAATATTACATTGAGATTTAGAGTTGCAATGGAAAACAAACAAGTATACAACTATATTTATTGTAGTTGAAATATCAATAATAGAATAGATACTGCTAAGAGTTTTTATGTATGTCATCTATATTTCCCCCTTAAGTATTTCTACTAAGTCTCAATGAATAAAAAGTCCTTATAACCCAATAAGATGTACAAAAATCCCTTGTAAAACACAATGACACATCAAAATATACAAAACAAATGATGATTGACAAGAACAGTAATGATAATCTTCCGCTGAGATTAATAAAAAAAAACTCTATAATAGGTACAAATGACCTTAAAAGATATGGTTTAATAAAACTTTTAATATAATCATTTTTTTCTTTTTCTAGCTTAAGGAAAATCTTTAAAGAACAAATTAATACTACAGTCCCTAAACAACAACAAAAAAAGAAAATTGTGTTTATCTCCAATTTTACTCTTTCTTCCTTCTCCTCCCTTCTTCTATTTAGTTATGCTACCTCTATAATATATTGTACTACATCCAACAATTGCACCTCTAGCATTTGGAACTCCTCTCTTAAGTGAGCATGCATTGCTCGATTACCTTTAAACATTTCATCCATTACATGCATAACCATCACCACAATTACATATACCAATAAAAGAGTAAACATACTATCTTTTTTTAGGCCATTTCTAAGACCCATGACAATATGAGTAACGCAACTACTAATGAAAAAGGTGGTAGATCCAAAATCAGTTTTAGCATGTATCACCCATGAATGTAACAATTATGCAATCCTAAAAATAAATAGACAATCATGAAATGTAAACTTAAATGTAAACTTAAGTATATCAATTAAAATCAATATTTAGTAATATACCTACTATATAAATGAGGATTTTTCTTTTATTTTCATATTTCGCTACAATGACATGTCCAAATCTGGTACCTATAGTCTACGTTTTGAGTGGTTGAAAAAGCATACAAATATTTGTGACTATTGTAATTCCCTAATAAGAGCTGCTATAACATATTTTTCAAATTTAAACTCTTTGAAAAAAGTTTGAAAAAATAAAAGTTGTAATAACTACTCAGCTAATTATAGCTAGTAGAACACATATATGTAAAAATGTGTAGCTACCTCATCTCTAATATGATAATGCAATATTGTGTTTAAAAAGATGTAAAACATTTTGAAATTAGTAAAATATTATGCTAACATTTATAGTTGCAATGGAAAGCAAACAAGTATACAATTATATTTATAATAGCTGAAGAATACATGCCTAAGCACAAATTAGTTTCAATGATAAAATAGATGTTGCTAAAGAGGTTTCATGTATGTCATTTATATTTCATCTTTAAGTATTTATAGTCAGTCTTAATGAATAGAAAACCCTTATAACCTAAGGACATGTTCAAAATCCCTTATAAACCACAATTATGATTCAAAATATATAAAATAAATGATGATTGATAAGAATAGTAACAATACTGTTTCATTGAGATTAATAAAAAAAACTCCTTAATAGGTACAAGTGGTCTTATGGCTTAATAAAACTTTAAATATAATTATTTTTCTCTTTTTCTAGCTCAAGGAAAATCTTTAAAGAACCAATTAATACTCGATGCCTAAAATAACAACAAAATTTTTTTTTTGTTATCCTCCAATTTCACTCTTTCTTCCTATTCTTCTCTTCTTTTATTTTGTTATGCTACTTCTACAGAGTATTACATTACATCCAACAATTCCACCTTTGGCATCTGCAGCTCCACCCTTAAGTTTGCTTGCATTGCTCGATTACTTTTAAATATTTCATCCATTACACTTATAGTCATCACCACAATTATATATACCAATAAAAAGAGTAAACAAATTATCTTTTTTTTGGGCCATTTTTAAGTCTATGGCAGCATGAGTAACACAACAACCGATGAATAAGGTGACAAATCCTAAATTAGTTTCAGCACATATTACCTAAGAATATAATAATGAAGCGATCCCTAAAAATAAATAAATGAGCAAGAAATATAAATTTTAAGTATACCAATTAAAATCAATACTTAATAATAAAATTATTATATAAATGAGGATTTTTGTTTTACATTCATATTTAGCTACTATAACTTGTCTAAATCTGGTACCTATAATCTATGTTATGGGTAGTTCAAAAAACATACAAATACAAGAGACTATTGTAATCCCCCCAATAAGTGTTGTTATAACTTATTTTTCAAATTTAAACTCTTCAAAAGAATTGAAAGTATAAAAGAATTTGTAATAACTACACAACTAATAGTAGCTAGTTGAACATATATATGTCTTAAATGTGTAGCCATCTTATCTCTATGTAACATTATGTTTAAAAAGATGTAAAAAAGTTAGAAATTTGATAAATATTATATTGAGATTTAGAGTTGCAATGCAAAATGAACAAGTACATGACAATATTTATAGTAGTTGAAGAAGACATGCCTAAACACAAATCAATCTCAATGATAGAATAGATGCTGCAAAAGAGTTTTCATGTATGTTACTTATATTTTCTCTTTAAGTGCTTTTAGTCAATTTTAATGAATGTAGAGCCCTTATAACCCAGTGACATGTAAAAAAAAAAATCTTTATAAACCATAATGATGAATCAAAATATACAAGACAAATGACGATTGACAATAATAGTAATGATATTGTTCTACTGAGATTAATAAACAAAACTCTATAATAGGTACAAGTGGCCTTAAAAAGGTATGGTTTAATAAAACTTTAAATATAAATATTTTTCTCTTTTTCTAACTCAAGGAAAATCTTTAAAAGAATCAATTAATACTAGTGCCCTAAACAACAAAAAAAAAAAAAAAAGGAAAGTTGTGTTAACCTTCAATTTTAACTCTGTTCCTTTTCTTCTCTTCTTCTATTTTGTTATGCTACCTCTACAATGTGTTGCACTACATCTAACAATTCCACTTCTAGTATCTGCACTTCTCCCTTAAGTTTGCTTACATTGCTCGATTATCTTAAATATTTCATCCATTACTCACATTGCCATCACCATAATCATATATACCAACGAAAGAGTAAACACATTATCTTTTTTTAGGCCATTTCTAAGGTTCATGGTAGCATGAGTAATACAACCACCAATGAAAAAGGTGAAAAAAAAAATCCAAAATCCGTTTTAAAATGTATTACCCAAGAATATGACAATGACGCAAGCCCCAAAAATAATTAAACAAATATGAAATGTAAACTTAAGTATACTAATTAAAATCAATATCTAATAATATAACTACAATATAAATGAGGATTTTTTTTCTTTACATTTATATTTAGCTACTATAACTTGTCCAAATTTGCTACCTATAATCTATTTTATGTGTGGTTTTAAAAGCATATAAATAGAAAAGACTATTGTAATTCCCCCAATAAGAGTTGCTATAGTGCATTTTTCAAATTTAAACTCGTTTCAAAAACTTGAAAAATAAAAGAAGTTACAACAACTACATAACTAATTTTAGCTAGTAGAACACATATACAATGTGCTGCAGTACATCTAACAATTCCACCTCTAGTATCTGCAGCCTCTCCCTTAAGTTTGCTTACATTGCTCGATTACCTTCAAATATTTCGTCCATTACTCGTATAGCCATCACCACAATTATATATACCAACAAAAGAGTAAACACATTATCTTTTTTTGGGCCATTTCTAAGGTTCATGGTAGCATGAGCAATACAACCACCAATGAAAAAGGTGAAAAAAACCAAAATTCGTTTTAACATGTATTACCCAAGAATATGACAATGACGTAATCCCCAAAAATAATTAAACAAACATGAAATATAAACTTAAATATACCAATTAAAATCAATATTTAATAATATAACTACAATATAAATGAGGATTTTTCCTTTACATTCATATTTAGCTACTATAACTTGTGCAAATTTGGTACCTATAGTATTTTATGATGGTTTAAAAAGTATACAAATAGAAGAGACTACTGTAATTCCCCCAATAAGAGTTGCTATAGCACATTTTTCAAATTTTAACTCTTTAAAAAAACTTGAAAAAAATAAAAGAAGTTACAACAACTACACAACTAATTTTAGCTAATAGAACACATATATGTCTCAAATGTATAATTATCTCATCTCTAATACGATAATGCAACATTGTGTTTAAAAAATGTAAAAAAGTAAGAAATTTGTAAAATATTATACTGAAATTTAGAGTTACAATGCAAGCAAACAAGTATATAACTATATTTATAATAGCTTAAGAAGACATGCTTAAGCACAAATCAGTCTCAATGATATAATAGATGTTGCTAAAGAGTTTTCTTATATGTTATCTATATTTCCTCTTTAAGTATTTCTACTCAGTTTCAATGAATAAAAAGCCCTTATAACTCAAGAACATGTACAAAAATCCCTTATAAACTACAATGATGAATCAAAATTTATAAAACAAATGATGATTGATAAGAACAATAATGATACTGCTCCACTGAGATTAATAAAAAAGCTCTATAATAGGTACAAGTGGCCTTAAAAGATATGGTTTAATAAAACTTTAAATATAATCATTTTTCTCTTTTCTAGCTTAAGGAAAATCTTTAAAGGACCAATTAATACTAGATGCCACAAACAACAAAAAAAAATGGACCATTTCTATTTTGTTATGCTACCTCTATAATATACTACACTACATTTAACATTTCCACCTCTGTCATCTGTAGCTCCTCCCTTATGTTTGCTTGCATTGTTCGATTACCTTCAAATATTTCATCCATTACACACATAACTATCACCACAATTATATATACTAATAAAAATAGTAAACATATTATCTTTTTATTGAAATATTTCTAAGGTCCATGACAACATGAGTAATATAACCACCAATGAAAAAAGTGACAAATCCAAAATTAGTTTCAACATGTATTATCCAAGAATATAATAATGAAGCAATCCCCAAAAATAAATAAATAAACATGAAATATAAACTTAAGTATACCAATTAAAATTAATATTTAATAATATACCTACTATATAAATGAGGATTTTTCCTTTACATTCATGTTTAGCTACTATAACTTTTCCAAATTTGGTACATGTAGTCTATGTTATGAGTGGTTTAAAAAGCATACAAATACTTGAGCTATTGTAATTCCCTCAATAAGAGCTACTATAGGTTTTTTTTTAAAATTTAAACTCTTCAAAAAAACTTAAAAAAATAAAAGAAGTTACAGTAACTACACAACTAATTAGCCAGCATAACACATATATGTCTCAAATGTGTAGCTACCTCATCTCTAATACAATAATGCAACATTGTGTTTGAAATGATGTAACAAAGTTCGAAATTTGCAAAATATTATAGTGAGATTTAAAGTTGCAATGGAAAGCAAACAAGTATACAACTATATTTATTGGAGCTGAAGAAAACATGCTGCATAAATCAATCTCAGTGATAGAATAAATGATGCTAAAGATTTTTCATTTATGTCATATATATTTCCTTTTAAAGTATTTATACTCAGTCTCAATGAATAAAAGCCCTTATAACCCAAGGACATGTACAAAAAACCCTTATAAACCACAATGACGAATCAAAATATGCAAAACAAATGTTGATTAACAAGAACAGTAATGTTACTATTCTACTGAGATTAATAAAATAGCTTCATAATAGTTGAAAGTGATTTTAATAGATATGGTTTAATAAAACTTTGAATATAATCATATTTCTCTTTTTCTAGCTCAAGTAGAATCATTAAAAAACCAATTGCCCTAAACAACTACAAAAAAGGGAAAATTGTGCTAACCTCTAATTTCACTCTCTCTTCCTCTTCTTCTCTTCTTTTATTTTGTTATGTTATCTCTACAAAATATTGCATTACATCAAACAATTCTACCTCTGACATCTGGAGCTCCTTCCTTATGTTTGTTTGCATTACTTGATTACCTTTACATATTTCATCCATTACACATATAGCCATCACCACAAACATATATGCTAGAAAACAAAAAAAAAAAAAAACAAATTATCTTTTTTTCTTGGCCATTTTTGAAGGTCATGGTAGCATTTGTAATAGAAACATTAATGAAAAATGTGACAAATCCAAAATTAATTTTAGCATGTATTACCCAAGAATACAATAATGAAACAATCTCCAAAAATAAATAAATAAGCATGGAATATAAAAGTATACCAATTAAAACTAATATTTAACAATATACAAACTATAAAAATGAGGATTTTTTTCTTTATATTAATAATTTGCTACTGCAACTTATTCAAATCTTATATCTTTAGTCCATGTTATAAGTGGTTTAAATAGCATACAAGTAACAAAGACTATTGTAATCTCCTAATAAAAACTATTATAATTATTTTACAAATTTGATTTTTTTTAAAAAAAACTTGAAAAAATGAAAGAACATGCAACAACTGCATAAGTAATCGTAACTAGCATTATATATATATGTATCTTAAATGTGTTACTATCTCATCTCTAATACGATAATGCAACATTGTGATTAAAAAGATGTAAAAAAGTTTAAAAATGGCAAAATAGTACACTGAGATTTGGAGTTGCAGTGGAAAGCAAATAAGTATGAAAATATGAATAAGGAACTATAATTATATTTATAGTAGCTGAAGAAGACATACCTTGCAAACTAGTCTCAATTGTTGAACCTTCTAAGTTCCAAGTTCTTGTTTTGATGATCACAAACAAAAATTAGGACTAACCTTTGCCCAATATTTTTTGTATTAAATTTTGTAGGTACATCAACTCTTTGAACTATAATGATTGGAGATGAATTTACTATAACACATTTGAGTTTAAGCTTAAAAAAAACTCTAATTTTTAAAGAGTGAAATCAAAGCTAGCTAAACTAAAGTGCCTAACGGGCATTACTTCTTTTGTAACGGGCATTGGATAAGTGCTCTAGTATGAGCTATGCTCTTTGGACCCAGTAATAGGTATTATACTTTCGCAATAGGCATTGGAAAAGTGCTTTAATTTGTGCTAGAACTTACAGACCTCCCAATGAGGTACACTTAAATAATCAACAAGCATTGAAATGCTTCCAAAGGGCATTGCAAGAACAACAACAATGTTGAATCACTTTTACAGATTTTGAAAAATAGAACATGGAGATCACATTTTCTAGAAATCAACAATAAGTGTTGAGCATACTCCAACAAGAATTAAAGATAAAATCAATGACCATTGCTTATATCTAAAAACCATTGAAGAAAAAGTGAAATGGACAAACAAAGAAAAGAAAAGTAACAACCTCGAGTCACCAACCTTCAACAACTACTTCTAATGAGTGTTTCGATAGGACCAATGATCATTGAAGTTAAATATTGGCTGACAACCATCCATTTGTGTGATATCAACAATTGTGAATGCCTTAGCAATAAGCATGGAATTTCTTCAACATGTTTTAATCGCTTATATCTGTAATGTGAAGTGATAACTCTTTTTTAATGGCTAGTTCCTTGTTCAGCCTATAAAAGGAACCGCTCTAAATAGAAAAAAAAAAGAAGAAGAGATATGTTATACTAAATGAGTAATCTATTATAAAAATCATTCTTAATCAAAAAGGTTGTCACATTATGAACAATAAGTGATCTAGCATGCAAAAAGACATTCATTGATCGAGCTTGAGAGAGAACTAAAAGTTTATCTTCAAAATAGAATTTGAAGGACTAATGTCTCAAAATCTTATTTACTTTTTAACTCACATTAAACATACCTTGTGAATGTACTTTGAGCATCCATTCTTACTTGAGTGAGAAAGTTTTTCTTCCCTTAAAAATGTTATAATATCCTATTATGTAACTTAGTGTTGGGAAACCTTTTGAAAGTATCTGTTGTGAAAGGTTTAAGGTCGTACCTAGAAACTACTTTGGGTTAAGGTTTAAGTACTAATTGTGAACTACTTGTAAGAGGTTGATCGCACCTAAAAAGCTATCACCTGCAAAGGCTTGGTAGTGCTTGAAAACTTACTTGTATATAGGTAGTTGATAACACCTTAAGCTATCAAAATAGTGGAGGCTCTAATGGAAATATTAGAAAAGAGGATGTAGGCAAGTTGTATCGAACTTCTATAAATCTCATGTGTTGATTCTTCATCTATTTTCACTTTTGGTTTGAATTTGCAAATTTGCCATTGCCCTATTCAACCCCCTTCTAAGGCACCAAAGGATAACATCAATGATAGAATAGATATTGCTAAAGAGTTTCATATATGTCAACTATAATTTTCTCTTTAAGTTTTTTTTTTCTTAGTCTTAATGAATACAAAGAAGAAATCAACTTTAATGTAAAAGGATTCATGAGTTTATGGCAAAGAAAGAAGAATATATATATATATATATATATATATATATA
>CATIWR010068273.1:0-25770 GCA_949677035.1 Omphalea diandra | reverse complement strand
TTTTGCCCTTAGGCATAGAAGGCTTAGTGCTAAGAGCACTTTTCTTCCTAATTACCTTAATGCTTGAGGTTTGAGGTTATGAAGCTTTAACAAATGTAGTTTGAGATGATGATGAGGCTTCATTGAAGCCTAAACCATATCTAACCAACGGTGGTCTTTGTGACACAATCAATGTGTCCAAGGCTTTTTTTCCTTTGTGGAACTTAGAGATTGAGCTTCTAAGCTCAATGACTTCTCCTTTAAGAGTCTCATTTTCCTTCCTTAATGAAGCCATAGAAGAAGATGAAGTGGAAAGTCTTTCTATTGAATTTTTGAGTTCTTCATTAGAAGTCCTCAACTCATTTACAAGATCACTAAAAGTCTTGTATTCATCTTTTAATTTTGAGCACCTTGTCTTATAAGTTTTTACTTGTGACTTGTACTTGTCACATCTCATGGTTAGAGCCTGTAGAAGCTCTTCATCTATCTCATCAAATTAAAAATCAAAATTAGAATGAGAAGAATTACTTACCTCATTTGAAAGATCTTCTTGTGCCATGAAGCATATGTTGGCAACCTCTCCTCATTCTTCTTCTTCACTTGAGCTATCATCCCAAGTTGCTGAAAAACTTTTATTCTTCTCCTTGTCCCATCTCTTCTTCTTCTTTAATTTAGGACATTCATACTTGATGTGGCCTTCCTTGCCACATTCATAACATATGACTTTATCGGATTTCTCTCTTGGATTAGGAGTTGTCTTCTTGAAGCCTTTTCTTTCCTTTCTTCTCTTGATCAACTCCTTTGTCCTTCTTAAGAGCATTGCTAGCTCCTCATCTTCCTTGTCACTTTCTTCATCACTTGAGGTGATCTCTACCTCCTTCTCTTTTGTTAAAGCTTTAAGAGCCATAGTTTTTCTTTCTTTCTCCAGTTTGTCTCCTTGGCCTCTTAGCTTCTTCATTTGTTCATCTTTTTGCAAGGCCAACTCATAAGTTAAGAGTTTGCCTATCAACACATCGATTGGAACCTTTCCAATTTTCAGATTTGACTCTTGTATGCTGCAAACTCTAGTACCAAATTTATCTAGAGGTAGAGTTTTAAGGATTTTTGTATTTACCTCATAGATAGTAAGAGTTCTTCCAAATTTCTTCATATTGGTGACAATGGATAAGAGCATGTTTGTCATTTATGTGATGCTCTCATTGTCTTTCATCATGAAGAGTGTCCATTCGATGACATACATTTTCAAACGGCTTGACTTGACTAGAGTTGTGCCTTCATGATAGTTCTCTAGAGTCTTCCAAATGGCATGAACTATTTGACAATATTGCACTTTTTTAATCTCTTCTCTAGAGAGTGAGCTTAGAAGAATGACCATTGTTCTCTTGTTCTTGCCATTTGATTTTCGGTGTGCTTCAACTCATTCGTACCTTGGGATTAATTCTTCATTACCATCCACAACCCTGGTGGGTGGCTTCCACTCTTTGATGACCACATCCCAAAGGTCCACCACATCTATGTCAAGATAGATCTCCATCCTATACTTTCAATGAGTATAGTCTGTTCCGTCAAAGTATGGCTTGAGTTGTGAGTGGATTCCCTCTTGTGCCATGATTTTTGTTCACCCAATGAAGGTTTGATTGTGAAGCGAGGCTCTGATACCACTTGTTGGCCCTAAGCACCAAGAAGAGGGAGGGGGGGGGGGATGGAGGTTGAATTGGTGTATAAAAATTAAAATTAGAAAGAAAGAGAAGAAATAAGATGAGAGGAACATAGGATTTATAGTGGTTCGGATGTAATATACCCTACATCCACTCCCCAATTCTTTGAAATTGGGTATTCCACTATCTTTCAAAGGTGTTTTCAAGCTTACACCAAACTTTTATACTTGTGTTTTGAAGGCTCACATAACAACCTTTACACTTGTGTTTTTAGGCTACACAACAACCTTTACAATTTGTGTTTTAACAGGCTCACATAATAACTTCTCTTAGTGTTTTAACAGGCTCACACTATAACCTATTACAGATGGTGTTTATGCTCACACCTAACAATGACTTAAGGAATAAAAAAGAGTGAGTTGCAAAATTGCAAGAGTTTAGGTACAAAGTTATTAATTCTCTTGTATTTACATCTGTTTGGTGAAGTATTTATAGTCTCTACCCACCAAAGAGACGTTGCAATAAAACTAGTACAAAATTATCAAAGTATGCTAGACAAATTTTTGTATTAAATGCTTGACATTAGTTTCGCGGTCACTACTACATATTCGAGGTCGCGAATTCCAAATTCCATAAGAAAAACCCCGTTTGTGTCTAACGGCTAGTCCACGTGGTAGCTTCTGATTAGTGCATCAGAAAAATATAGTTGTTGCCTTTCAACTGCTCTCAAAAGTAGCTGTCGTGATTTATCTTGTACAGGACTCGACTCTGGATGCGAATTCCTTGGCCAAAAGTGTTCATTTTCTTCTTTTGGGTTTGCGGTCGCTACCAACAAGTTCCCCTCGCGATTTTTGACTTCCAACAGTTACCTGGACATTTGTCAAGTTGTGATTGTGGACTTGATTGTATCTTGAGTTGCTTCAAAATTCGCAGTCGTGACTAAGGCAATCTTTACACTACAAATTCGTCTGTCGCTTTTGGAGCTCTTCCTTTGGATGAATCGTAGTTGAGAATTACTTCGCGATTTCATCTGTCTGAACTTCTAGCAAGTCTTCTAATGGATTGCGATCGCGAATCTTTAAATTGCAGTCGCAATTTAGAAGTTACTTCACATACTTTGAAAATTAAGATTTCTATTCAACTTCTAACTTAAAGACTTTCACAAGAACTGCAAAACAACACTAAATAGAAACATTAAAAATGATCAATCCCTTTTGTCAATATCAAAAGAGGCCCAAGACTTAGGGTTAACTACCCTCTTACAAATTCATCACACATCAAGTATACATAATATTTAAAAGTACTGCTACAAATTCATCACATATAAACAACACAAGCTCAACAACACATTTTGAAATACATATAACGTACAGCAAATACATGTCTATCCAATTGCATGTGTCATCTTTAGTAAACATCTGAAAAAAATATATATATAAGTATTATAATAATGTGTCTTTGCTATGTTGAAAATATATATATATATATATATATACACAAGTATTACAACAATAAGACAATAATATGTTCAAATATTAACATTAGGTCTAACACTCCTAGCATAAGAAGCAAAAATTCATAATCATAAAATGAGAAATGGCAGATGTGGCATCACCAAAATGCCACTAATCTAGTAGCCTAATACAACAATAATAACAATGCATACTTTCCAAAAATTTAGAATTCAAAACTTAATAGCTTCATTCTTTCATTGAACTAGACAGGATCAAGATAATGCAATTAAACTTAATTTTCCAAAAAACACAACAGATTCATTCCTATCCCCTTTATTAAACAATAAGTAATGATATGTCCCATTAACATATATTTACCTTCCACTTAATTCACATTAAACTCTTAGATTGCATAAATAACTAGTCCATCATTTAAAAAATCAGTGATGAAATCAGATTAAAATAAGAAATGTACTTTAGATGGAAAATATGGAGATGGATCTTTAAACTACAAATGAGGATGCATAATGAAGGCAAAGATGAAGACTTAACAAGCTTGAGATTGCAAATCGAAGATTAATGAGCTTGAAATTGCTGGAATAATGAAACCGAGAAGAAAGAATGAAAAATTAGATTGAGTTTTAGATGGAAAATCAGGTGTTGAGATGAGATTGAGCTTGAGATTTCTTAAGATTGAAGGTGGAGATCCAAAGATTGAGAGCAAATGGAGATAAAGAAGACAAATAGAATGAGAAGAACACATAAGAAAAAAGAAAGGAAAGAGGGAGGGGGCTGTTTGCGGCGCAAAGTGAAGAAAAAATTAGGTTAGAACCAAACATCCCATAAAAATGACTTAGCTTTGCTAATCGATTTATTTAATTTTATTAAGCTTAAACCAAATCGAAAACTAAATATTCCTAAATTTGAAATTGAATTGAACCAAACTTATTTTAAAATAGAACTCGTACCAACTAAATTAATCTATTTAGTTTAGTTTTTTGATTTTGGTTCGGTTTTGCTCACCCTTAAGGACATATATAGATGGATTGAGAAGCCGATAAATTAGGCAGGATGTGTCATTGATGGTGCAGGACATCGGATTGGAGTATGAAGGTGTGATGGGCTCAGTGAAAAGGTAGAATGGAATTGTGGAACCAAAATTATATGAGGATAAGAGGATGAAATAACTGTTAGCACGGGAGGAGTTGGTGATGGATAAGATAATGCAGGCCAAGGTGTTTGATCTTTGATTTGAAGAGGTTGGCATACCCGAATTGGACACTTGCATAGAAGGAAAATTTGTTTCTTCAAAAGCCACATGTATAACAAAATATGTTTTATCATGATCAATATCTAGACAAATATGACCATAATGATTAGGTGAGGGTCCCAAGGACACACATTTCTTCGTTCTATAGGTAAATTTGCGCCGATTGTATGGTCTTAATAATGGAAAAATAACACAACCACAAATTTTAAGATCTTTGTATTTAGGAAGTGCTTTGTAAAGCAATTCATAAGGGATAACATTTTTAAGAATCGAAGTCATCATGTAATTGATTAAATTTAAACCATGTGGAAATGCATAGGTCCAAAACCAAAGTGGAACCTTAGCATAAGCTAACACAGTTAAACTAGTAGCCACCACATGCCTAATTTTTCTTTTTGAAATTCCATTTTGTTCATGTGTAGGCACATGCAATTTTATGTATAATGCCTGTTTTCTTAAAATATGCATTACTCTCCAATTAGAATGAAAGGATTAAATTGATGTTTTACAAGTGTTTCACATGCCAGAAATTTGGAATAAACTTCACTTTTATTTTTCAAGAAATAAATTCATGAAAATCTAGTAAAATCGTTAATAAATATAACAAAATATCCAAAACCCAAATTTGAATGAATTAGAGAGGGACCCAAACGTCAAAAATGAATAATTTCAAAAGGTTTTGTGCTATGATGTTTAACTAATGCTAAAGGAATGCGAGCTAATTTTCCTAATTTGTAAGCTAAACATAAATTCACAACATTATTGTTATAAGGCAATTGATGATCTCTAATTATTTTCAAAATTATTTTAACTTGGGGATGACCAAGGCGTGCATGCCAATTCGTGAAGGAATTAAGAACACCCATCTTTGTTGCTTGGTTGCAATGTATATAGGCCATCATCAGTACTCCGCTTATGTAGTAGGATTTCCTTACTCCTCTGGTCCTTCACATAAAATTTAGTAGGCCAAAATTCAATAAAAAAAAGAGTTATCAATGGTAAATTTCTTAATAAAAGGGGTTTGATGAGTTTAGGAACATGGAGAACATTATTCATATGTAATTTTCTAGTAGGATTAAGAAATTGAATGGAAGTTGTACCTTTTTGTGAGATCGAGAGCCCTTGGCCATTGCCAACTTTTACCTGGTCCAAACCATTATATGTGTCAACATTGTGAATAACAAGAGGATTCAAAGTCGTGTGATGTGTTGCAGCAGTGTTCGGATGCCAATGAACTAGTGGTGGTGATGGGGAATGTGCCACTGGAGCATTGAAATGTATAGGTGAATAAGGATTATGATGTTCGATCAGATGAACTTGTGAAGTCGGATACGATTGTTAACGTGGTGCATAACAATGGTGGCATCTATTCACAATATGATTGTGATAGCCACATATTTGACATGGCCCTTTGTTTCACTACGGCGATGGGTGAGATGGAGGAGGTTGTGTTGCAGGTCAATAGTAGCTAGGTGGAATAGCCGATGGTGTTGGTGTTGTTACAGGACAGGCAACATGAGTTAGAGGTTGCTCTTACATGCTTTTGAACAGTATTTCATGAGCCAACAATTGGCTATGGAGTTCTCACTGTAATTTGCAGTCTTCATCAAACTATAATTTGAATTCTATAATGGTCATATAACTAACTTTTTTTTTATCATAAAAGTCACCACACAATAATAAATATTTCACAATGGTTTTTCAACTGATAAAAGTTTAATTGACCCTTAAACTTTGTTAAAAGTTACATATTAGTCCAAATTAATATTTTTATTTAATTTAACTTTATACTAGGATTTAATGGTTATTTAAATAATAAAAATAAACTTTATTATTTTATATCAATAAATTTATGTACAAAATATAGAAATAAATTTTAAAAATAAAATATTTTTCTTCAAATAGATAAATATTATTGTAAATATTAGTGATACATACTTTTCAATTTTTTAAGAATAATTTTCTCATATTAGAATTTAGTCTCTTATATTTTTCAAGTTGAGATTTAATAATTTATCTCTAAAATAGATGAATCATTATAAAAATAATTTTCTTGAAAATTTTAATTTTATATTTATTAATTTTTAAAGCAGTATTATTAGATATTTATTAATGTAGTTCTCTAATACATGAAATTATATATTATTTCATGTTGCACTCATACACATATGAAAGATACATCTTTCATTTTGACCGAATGTATTTAAATAATTAATTTCTTTGAATACTAACTATAAAATTCAAGTTAAGATTAAGAAAAAATTTTCATGATAAAAATATTTTTAAAATAATTTATAATATATATATATATATATATATTATCTGTAATAAATAAGAAAATTATGAATTCTCTCATTTTTTAAAAAAAGTCTTAAAAAAAAAAGACTAAACTAAATATAAGTGTGAGATAAAAATTAAATCTAAGAAGAATAAATAAATAAGATTTTAATGACCGAATATATGGATTGTTGTTAAAGACTAAAAAAATGACATATGTTTACTTTTTTAATTATTTTTATATTCTTTTAATATATATAATATGAATTTTTATTTTTTTTTGTCTTAAATAGCATTTAAATAATAGATCAGGGAGTTAAATTAATCAAAAAAATTAACTTAGACTAATATACACTTTAAAAAAATTCAGGGCGGCAACTGAAATTTTATCCGTTGAAAAATGCATGAAAAATTGATCTAAAATACTTATATTAGTTCAACAACTTTGATGATAAAAAAAAAAATATGACTATTATAAAATTCGGACTATAATTTAATGACCATGGGTGCAAATTACCCATAGGTCTTGAAAGAAAACTGATTCAGCTCCCAAATTCAAGCCTGTCATCAAAGAGTAGTATTCACTACCAATATTACCATAGATAATGGCATTGAATTCAGCCGCAGATAACGGGCAGTCTACAATGGCAAGCTCATCAGCTAAGGCTTTTGCCTTTTGTAAATATTTTGAAACAAAGAGATCATTCCTTTTTAATTCTGGTAATTTAGTGTTGAGTTGTAATCGGGGATTCTGAGATATAGAGCCAAAGGCACTTGCTAGTGTCTGCCAGACGACAAAGGACGATGCATCTCCAAACACGCAGCAGAAAACTTCCTCGAATATTGAGGAAAAGTAACCAAGACATCATGAGTTGGTCAATTTGAAACCATTGTGCACAGGCAGGATTGGGAATGGGTTAGAGTGGATCATCTGTGGATAAAATTGTTTGCAGTGGAGCAGTAGTTGTTCCATCAACAAAACTATTGAGGTAATGGTGGTTTAGTAAGGGCAAAAATTAGGTTTTCCAAGCAAGGTAGTTGCGGACATTGAGCCTAATTGCAAAGGTTTAATGAGGGGTAGTGGAAGGGAGAGCCATAGTGACATTGAGAGAGGGTACCGTGAGTTGGCCAGACATGATGGAAGCAATGAAAAAATTATGCCTTTTGTGGCTGTGATACCATGTGAATACTGTGTTTTCTATATTGAATATCAGAATATGTTACAAGGAATTTATAATACATCTAGGCTATATTTTAGTTACGCTAGAAAGCAAATACTTATACAACAGAAAAGGATAAGGTTTACATTATCCTTAATAGCAATAAGTAAAATCATAAAATCTCTATCTTATCTTATTAGTTAAATTCTAGTAATTATACTTTCATATCATATAATAATAATAATAATAATAACAATAATAATAATAATAATAATTAAAGCATGTCTCTTACAATTTATGATTAATTTTGTTAACATTGTTGAATTCAATATAGAAAACAAGTAAAATGATATTTTAAAAGGAGATAACATATATTATAGTCGAACCCATATTTTTCTTAGATTAGCGCCAAGGAAACTTTTGTTGGAAGATTTTGGCGTTGCATGGAAAAAGAAAGAAAATATTTTGTATATATAAAGGATATTGAATAGAACACTTAGAGAAAGAGAATAGTACAACAGAGATTTACAAACCAAATGTCCCATTATAGTTGTTGCAATATTACAACTAGAATAAGGCAAGCAAGGCAGCCGGTTAACTAGCCCTACCAAAGCAAAAAAAAAAAAAAAAAGAAAAAAGAGCAATGTTCATGAATCGTGAACGTTTTTGACAGTGAAATATTATCTAGAGCTGCAATCAGAGAGAGCAGTCCACTCAGTCACTCTCATGCAATCATATAACTTCAATGTATCTAATATATATATATATATATATATCTGGTGAAAGATCACATAATCATATAAAATTTTGTTGTCAGTGGTTCATTCATGTTTTGTCCCTTGGACCCACTTCAGGATATATATTGATTCACCCATAATCCACTTCACTTTGCATTCTCTTTTCCTTCCTTGTTTTTCATTTTTCCTTTTGCAGGTGAAGCTTGACTTTCTTGGCTAACAAACAAGAAGTTACCATGCTATTAAATTGGTAAATAATCATTTTACTAAAATTCATTAATTAATTTTAAAGTGATTAGCACTTATAAAGCAGAGAATCTCAAGCATTGAAAATGCCCTTTTTTTTTTGCTCCAACGTACGTATGATAGATAAAATTTGCAAAATGAGGGTCTCAAGCATTCAAAATATCTCACTATCAAATGAGTTATGCATCAGAATTTCGAGAAAAAATTATTTTATTTCTCCTCTATAAATCTTTCACTCTATATGTCAACAAAATTTATTTGAAATATTTTGATAAAAAATATTGAACATTTATCATTAGATATTAAGTGGGGATGAATTCATCAAATTATTTGATTTAATCAAGTTATAATCAAGTTGCAAGATGATGATAAGTACATATCCAAGAATTGAAGTTAAGACATTTGCCATCTTAACATACATACACTGAATGGTCAGAACGGCCGCAACTTTTGCAGGTGTCTTGCTGGAGGTTTAATCAAGGTTTTGTTATTTTTTGGGTTACAAGTACTTAAAAGATAATTAATGGCTTTTGCATCACAAATGGAGTTTGTTAGGGGAACTCCACAAACCAGACTTAATGATTTGAGCTCTGAAAGAATATATGATTCCTTTTCAAGCAGCAGTAGCGTGTAATGGAGTTTTGGTCCCCCACCCCCTTGTTTCCTTGTGGTTTTTTTTATCCCTTTTCCTAATTTGAGGGAGTATTTGATTCTCTTGTTCACATTTTTGTCAACTATAATCAAGAACTTAATTCAATGATAAAATCTATAGAATCTGACCATTGCTTTTAATGGTTCCACACTAAGGTTTGGAATAGAACAGATTCACCTACAAAAGCAATTATATATGCTTAATATCTAATCATGCATATTCCTTTGCTCATTGGATAATTATGGGAATAGAGTGATAAAAAAATATTATTAATTAATCTACAATTTTTATAATTTTCTTTACTTGGGGAAGACTGAGTGATGAATGTTAAATCTGAATTACTTTGCAATTACTTGAAGGTGTAATCATTGAGCCCACTATTGTTACATTTTTATTTGGAAGCAAAACATTGTTGTTAATTATTAATGGTAAAGTCACTTATTACCGTGATTGATATGAAAGGTATATTTAGTGATTTTTTGGGGAAAAAGAATAAAAGAAATCATCATTCCTAACTAACAATAGATTTTGAAAAGAAAAAAAAAAGAAATTTAAAATTTTGTAATTATAGATAACTAGAAAATAACTATTATCTTTTAATATTTTTTGGGTTACTATCGGTATATTTTACTAGTGGCAAATTTTTTTTATTTTTTATTTTTTAATACAATGAATTATTTTATTCTATTTGTTCGTTTTTATTTTATTTTTTAAGAGTTTTGTTTTAGATTTATTATTTTGTTTCTCTTAGTGAGTGTTTTTGTCTCTCTTTTTTTTAGATTTTAAATAGTTTAAAATTGATTGTTTAATAATATATAATGACAAATTATCAGAGCTAAACTAATATATTTGTACTCTAGATTATAAGTTTTTTTCTTTTATAGATGCCATATGACTATTTATAAATAAAAATATTTTCTATTATTCTAAAAAAACTAAGAAGTAACTAAATAAATTGCAATAATAGCTAAGGATCTCTTAAAGCTTAAAAATATTATAACTTAGCGAACAATTATCGCTTTTCCCATAATGGTAATATCAAATATGCTTGAAGTTATCAAATGATATTATATAAATTAAGAGGAGGCAGTTTCTAGCTTGAGGCAAAACTTTTATCTAAACTCAAATTTTCTTTTTGTTAAAATCTGAATTCAATTCTTTAGTCAATTAAAATTAACTCGACTTGATATAATTTAAATTTAACTGATTTAAATTATTTATTTAAAAATTAAAAAATTATGAATAATTTAATTTGATTTAATTTAAAATAAAAAATGATTTAAAAATAATCTAAATTTTATATTTATATATATTAACTCAATAGCTGATCTTACACACTCATAATTTGAAATAATCCAGTTTAAATTTATCTAGAAAAAATATAATTGAACTCAAAATTTATTAGACTTAAAACTTATGTGACCCAAGTTATATGCCTCCTAGGCACACAATTTAAAATAATGTGTTACAGGGAAAGATTGGTATAACGTTTCCATACGTATCCCTTTTTTTTTTTTTTTTTTTTTTTTTTTATCTCAAAGGGTGGCTTGATTCACTTCTTTCTTTTCAATATAGGTGACTGATCTTATCTGCCCTAAAATGTTAGTGGTTGTTGTACAACGAAACCCTAGCTACAATGTATATCATTTTTTTTCCCCTACTGTTGTTGAAATAACCTGTTAACCTTAATTCTTTTTTGATGGATTGGAACTCAAAATCTAATAATTTTTTAAAATAATTTAAATACTATTAAATTAATGACTAGTAAATATTTTTATGTATTACTAAATATTATAGGATTAATATCGTCTCCCCAACTATGGAATTGAGAGTTTGAATCTAGTCAAAGCCAAATAAACTAAATACAGTTGAAACTTCTTATTGAAAGTTTAAACTTTTTCTTTTTAAAATTCATTAAAGGTGTAATAGGGTAATAATAGGATATATTTTATCCCTTAGTTATTACTCATCATAAAAGTGAGATTTTATCAATGATCCTTTAATTTAATAATATTGAATTGTATTCAGGATTGTGAAGTTATAAGTTCAATTTTCAATCCGAGCTAAATATTTATAAAAAGAAAAAGTAAAAATTCTCACCAAATTAATGGTGGAGAGGAGACAAATCAAACTTTCTTATAATTGAAATTGAAAATTTGAATTCAAGACTACATTTAGTGAGGTGAATATCTCAAAATAATAAAAAAAGAAAAAAAAAAGATAAGATAAGCTTGAGAAGAATATAATCTTCATTCTTAAACTAAATTAATAATATACTGGAAAAAAAAAAAAAAAAGAGTTGTCTTTCTTCTATTTTCAAACTATATTATCCATCTAAAAGCTGTCTGTGACCTTAAAGGATGAAAAATTGCATTATTAAAACACAGGAACTTATGTTTTCACTCTGTCCTTTTATTTTTCATTTTCCATTTCTTCTCAATTTTCAAAATTCTTGCGTCTCTCATTTTCTTTGAAGCAAAGAACATAGACATTTCATAGTTTTGCACTTGCTCTCTACATTCTTTTAAGGCAAAATCTAAAAGATTGGACATATTTTATCTAACAAGTAACCAATGAAATATCATAGTTTGATGTTGATGCTAAATTATTGTGACTATTATATTTATGTTGCATAAGTACATCGATAAACAATTAAACCTTTATTTTTATTTACGTTCAAAAACAAATAAATCTTTGTTCAATCCTTGGCAAATGCAAAATTGATTAGATCATACAAAATGTATGTACAGGTCCAATAAAGTGTATGATATTTAGAGCTTAAAAATGATTAGAATCAGATTAATTTTAAATTACTTTTCTTGAATGGATTAGAATTAAGTAATTCAAATGGAGTCATTACATCAAAATATTAAAAAAAAAATTTTTTTGAGTTATTCTTACGTCGTTTTACGAGTTTCAAATGGGATCAAGTTAAAAACTACCCCTCTAATGGTTTTACTTAAAAAAATCAAAATTAATGAAGATAAATTTAAATTCTTTTCTCTAGATAAGATAATGTAAACTCCATCAAATATGTAAAAAGTCAATTTATTGATCTAATTTAAATTATTTTATATATTTTAACTAATACTTCATATAAAATAATTTTATAAATATAAATTAGTCATTTATATATTAAAAATTATTTCCATAACTTTAGTAATATAATACTAACATTTTATTAATAATATACTGTAAATATATTTATTAACATTTAATTAATTATTGATATAAACATGTAGTGGGTACATAGAAATTAGATTTGTACTCAAGTCAATCCAAATCCTAAGGAATACTTATTAAATTTATATTGTCTCAAAACTACTTATAATATTAGATGGAATTTGGTAGAACATAATAAAAAATAAATACCTTATTTATTTATTGCCAAACACATTGTACTTTTTTTTAAAAAATAAAAATCTATAATACAATAATACTTATTCAAGTATAAGTACGGCTTCCGAACGCACATTCAATTAGTGGGTTGATTTGATATTTGTCCAATATAGGCTGGACGCATCAAACCGAATCCCATCATATATATATATATATATATATATATATATATATATATATATATATATATATACACACGCACATATTAAATATTTTTTCATAAATATTAATAAATAAACATGAAACATAATTTAATTTATTTTGATGAATAATAATAGTAATATTTTCTATGAATTCTAGTATGAATTAATTTGTAAATAGTTACTTTTAAAATTTTCATAAATTATGAACATTTTATTTACTCATTGTAAATGAATTTTTTTTTTGTTGTTTATGAACATTTTATTTACTTTATTTATAAATAAGAATATTGTTAATTTTGATGAAATTATATATGTAATTTACTGTATAATATTTTAATTTTTAAAAATTATTATATTTTGTATTCATACTGTCATATCTATATCAAAACAAAACAAATCGAGATAAAATGGAGAAAAAGAATAATTCAATTCATACATTATAGAATCTGCAAGAGAAACATATAAAGGAAAATGCATAAAATGCACCAAAATGACAATTTGGAATGGAAGAAGAGCTTCACACTTTTTTTTTGTTTTCCAAAAGACATTTACACATGCAAAATAATTAAATATATATAAATACCTAAGGTTTATAAATATTACAAGCAACATTTTTAACATCTTTAACCATTAGGTTAAACTGAATTGGCAAGAGTTTCATACACATTATACACTACAGTAAAACTCTTAGAAATTAATACTCATGGGATTAATGAAATTTATTAATTAAGAAAATTTTAATTAATCAATTAGTTAATAAATTATTAATTTATAAAAATAACTATATTTTATGCATACTATTCTTGTTGTGCAGTCTATGTATTTTTTTTAACTAAGTATAAATATATTTAAAAATACTATACATTGTTTAGTGTCTATTATTTCATTTTTGTATGCGTTGACAACAATAACAAAATTAAATAATTTTTCTTATATGATAACAACATATTAAATCATTTAGTTGCATTACAAAAAATTAAAAATGAGATCGAATTAGACATCAAATTTTTTTAAAAAAAATATAAGAAATGCTTAATTTATATTTTAAAAATATATAATAATCATATTTTATGTAGTGATATATAAAAAAATTATTAATTTATAAATTAATTAGACCTATAAAAAAAATAAAAAATATATAGATTAACAAAAAATATATTTTATATATCAGACATTATTAGATTGGAGAGTGAACAGTAAACACACAAGACAAGCTCTTGGGTTGAAAATATATATATATATATATATATATATATATATATATATATATATATATATATATAATGAATGGCTATGGTATGGTTTGTTTCTGATCAAATGTCGCCTTCATCTCCAATCCCAACACACACCTACACCCACGCACCCAAACCCACGCCCACGCCCACGCCCACACCCACAAAGAGTCCTTCAACTCAGGGCTCTGAAGTCAATGCTATTAATCACACACACATATATCTGTATATCATAATACATTCATTCCTAAAAGACTAGCTACTGATGGCACGGATCGTGTTGCCCAAAAATTCCATCTAAGACCAATGCCCTCTCATTTCTTCAATCTCTTTATAATCCCAAAACCATTAGGACCATTTTCTATTTAGCCAATCATCCCTGACCCCCCAAAAGAAAAGCATAGAAATTCAATAACAATACCATAGATATAAGGGGAAAAAGATAGAAGTGAGTCAGTAGAGAGATAAAAAGGGCACTGGATTATATATGATTTTGTGCCACAAGTACAACAAAAACAAAGCAAAACCAAAATAAGCAAACAGCCTTTAATTCTCCTCCCCCTCTCTCTCCTCATCAAGCCTTGTTTTTCACTCCATCTCCACCAGCACCTCATAAAAAATTTCATCCATCTCCTTTCTCTTTCTATTTCTTGGTGGTGTCGTGGTGGTGGTGGTGGTGAAGGTGGAGAGAGGCTAATCATCAGAAGCAGCAGAAATGGAAACTACAGCAAGAATTCAAGAAAGCAAAAACCCATCTCCAACAAACTGTCCACACAGCAATGGAAGCAACAATGGGGTCCAAATTCACACCCCACCACTTACTCCAATACCCATCTCCAGATCTGACACTAATCCATACCCAACAACCTTTGTCCAAGCAGACACATCCACTTTCAAACTAGTAGTTCAAATGCTTACTGGCTCAACAGAAACAGCAAAGCAAGCTTCTTCAAGAACAACAGCCAAAGATCCACCCCAACCACAACCACCAATACCCACATCTACTGCTACTGCTACTACTACTTCATCAAGAAACTTCACCATCCCACCTATCAAAAGCATGCCAAAGAAACAGCAAAACAGCTTCAAGTTGTATGAGAGGAGAAACAACAGCTTCAAGGACAGTCTCATGATCAACACTTTGTTGCCTAGTTTTGCAAATAATATTAATGGGTTTTCACCAAGAAACAATAATAAGGTAGAGATCTTGTCTCCAAGCTTGCTTGACTTCCCTAAGCTGGCACTTAGCCCAGTAACTCCATTGAATAATGAAGACCCTTTCAACAAAAGCTCACCATCTTTAGGGAATTCATCATCAGAGGAAGAAAGAGCAATAGCAGAAAAAGGGTTTTACTTGCATCCATCTCCCATATCTACTCCTAGAGACTCAGAGCCTCAATTGCTTCCACTGTTTCCTGTGACCTCACCAAAAGTTCCAGGTTCTTGAAGATGGAAATGAATGGACTGATGTGTTTTGGATGGTTTTGAGGGGGAGGTGTAGAGATCTTTGGTCTAATTGTACAATTTGCTCTCTGTTTCATGATATATATATATATGATAAAGTCTTTGTTTAGCTTCATCCTTTCTTTTCTTGAGTGTGTATTTTTCTTTTTCTTTCTCTTTTGGTTTATTTTATAAAATGGGTACTAATAATATTATTTAGGCTAATTTTTCAGTTGTCTGAGACTTGAGACTATATATAACAACATGAAAAGTGAATCTTTATTCTCTGACTCTGTATGTATGTGCTATATATGGAGGATGATTTCTTAAATTTCTAGCAAAAATCTCATTCTTTCTCAATAGACTGATTTTCTTGTATTTTGTGGGCAAAACCTTTCTTTCTGTGTGATCTTTCTTGTGTACATATATTTTCTTCTTCTTCTTCTTCTTTATTTATCTATGTGAAAGTACAAATATGAAAAGTAGATATAAATTTAATTTCAGCAACTAGAAGTAAAGTTGAGCATTTATAATTGCAGTAGGCATGTTTTTCCAACCGTGAGGAGGGAAAAGTCTGTGTTCAATCATTAAAGTATTTAAGAGGGCACATACGCTGTCCAAGTAACAGGAAAAATTTTGGACATATTGTTAATGCAAATTTTTATAATTCAACTTGTTGAAATCACACTCTATGACTTGATCAATGTCAAGTCCTAAATTTAGAATTGTTTATATATATATATATATATATATATAGGGTTCACAAAATGGCCCATAAATAAAAAAATAAAAAAGCTCGTGACAGCATTGGTTCTTCTACAAATTGCAAACTTATCACACTGTAAGGACGCCTGTTTTTTTTATTACATCATAAATTTGTAATATGAATAATTTTTACTTTTTGTGATTTGAGATAGATATTTAATTATTAGATTAGTAATTGAATCACTTTTTTTAATTTTTCAATCCAATATAAATGATATGATGTCAAGTTCTTCACTTACTTTAATGGAATTTGAATTTGAAATTTTTTTTTTGAAAAATTAGTTTTTACTTTAACACGTCTACTTATCAACTTATCATTATTAATTTTTTTGAAAAAAATTATCATTATTAATTGGTTCTTATTATTGTGCCGAATGATATAAATTCAATATCAATACTAAATTCGCTATTATTAATATACATTTATGTAAATATGTAGTTGCATGTTAGTTCGTATAATTCTACATTTAAATTAATAATAAATATATAGATAAAAGGATATATTAAGATTTTAATTATAAAAACTGTGCAAATATATTTAATAAAAAATAATGTTCTCATGTCATAAATACATTTTAATTATATGAACCAAATTGCATCAGCTGATGTTTCAATTTAAATAAAACAAATATCATATTTTAATTTACATTTTATAGGCTTTAAGCGACTACATATATAATCAATGACTATTATATTCAGTATGGATGCCTAATCATAGAGCTGAAATTATTTGGACAAGCAGAATATTGTAAACAACTTAACAATAACAATTACCTTTACACATTCAAAATGCAACAGAAGAGCTCTATTACTTCAACAGTGCTTGTCTTTTCTTTGTTTTAGCGTCTTTTCTCTCTCACTCCTTAGTAATGTTTCAAAAATTGAACACTACCAATCAGTCAGAATAAATAAAATTAAAAATTGAATCAATAATAAGTTCAATTTGGTTCGAATTAATTTTTAATATTATTTTTATATTTTTAAAATTATTCCAGTAGTATTTTTTTAATTTTTTTATTATTAAATTAATTAAACTGAATAAATCAAAATAATTAAATTAATTAAATTAAAAATCAATTAACTAAGCAATTAGTCAGACTTTAAAAACGTTGCTATATATAATATTGTGTTGGATAAAATGACATAGCCTGCGCCTGTAAAAATTATAGCTGTCTGAATCTTTAACATAAGATATTGTTGCAGTCTGAGAAGGTAGTAGTACTAGATTCCTGAGTCTCCATCTTATTGTTCGCTGGAACGCATATATATATATATATATATAGACGGAGCAATTCGGTGCCGGACTAGTGACTAGTGTTTCCAGTCGACAGAGACGAATCACAAACAAAAAAATCTCCAAATCTTTCTTAATTTGTCGTAGGTTTTTATTTTTTTTTTAACTGAATTGGAACTTGGAATACCGTTGAAGAAGCGTACTTCTCTTTTTTTTTTTTTTTTTTCCTAAAAAAAATGTCCAATATAACTTCTCCATTATTTTAATTAATAAAATACATGGATTGGATCGCTCAGTATAGACGGACCCAAAAAAGAAATTAATGGCGATCTGAGTTTGTTGCTTATAAGAAGGAAGGGAAGTCACTGTCTTTTGCTATAACATTTAGCTGGTATGCTCCATGCAATCATGCAAGATAATTAATTTGTATTTTCCAATTTTATTCTTTTTATAAAAAAAAAAGAGAGAAATTTGTTTTCAACTTATGGGTCTAGTCTTTTTTTTTCCTTTGTTTCCCTTTTTTTTTTTTTTTTTTTTTTTTTTTGACTTAGATGAGACCTTTTATTAGAAAATAAAAATACAATACAATAAAAAGAGAGTGGGACTTTGATATGATGATGATTGAAAATGAAGGAAAAAAGTAAAAAAGAAAAGGAAATGTGAGAGACTTTCTTTGATCTTTCTCTTCCATATTTTCACTTTGTCAATGTGACCTCTTTTTTTATTTTTTTCTACTCATTTATGTGCAGTTGCCAGTAGACTGTTCAAAATGGTTTGAGCTTGTCTTTACTATTTTTAGATAAATATGACTCATGATGTAGATTTTGAATTTTCAAATTAATACTTAAATTTATTTTAAATAAGAATCAATTCACTGTTTCAAATTTTTAAATTTTATTTTTTTTAAAGATAAGCAACTATTTATTTTCAAAAATTTTAAATTTTATTCTTAATAAATTCTTAATTATATAATTTAAAATAAATTGTTAGATTTTATGAATCATTAAGTACTAAATAAAATCTTAATTATATTTTAAAATAACACAAAATTATATTGAGAGTAACATAAAATTATCCTATCATTTCATTCATAATCCTTTCATTTAGTATAATATATTGAGAGTAACACAAAATTATCCTATCATTTCATTCATAATCCTCCTAAGATGTATACTATGAATCATGTTCAAACAAAAAAGGGATAAAAAGAAAAACAAAAAAAAGAAACATATACTTTGAAACAAAAAATCATTCATCACTTAAACATGTACTTAATTTGATATGATTAATGACGGTAAGGATGTTCGTTTTTTTTTTTAAAAAAAAAATAAAAGATATTGATAATTCATCACCAAATTTTTTTAGATTTAATCCAATATAAAAATTTTAATATCCAAAATGGTAAAAAAAATTTAAATCTTTATTTAAAGTTTTAAAAAAAAATTTCTGAGAATATAATTTTTCCAATATAAAAAAATAATTTACCAAAAAGAATATTACTAAGTGTATTTTTAAAATTTTAAATAAATTTATTTAATAAAATAAAATTATTAATATTGATATATTAGAGATAAAATAATATTTTATGATATAATTTCCAAGAGGTTATCGAATGAACTAATATTATTTGATTTGTTATTTTCTAAATATAAATTTATATATTTATAAAATATTCATTATGTAAGTAATGAAGAACTCTATTTGTTTATTACATGAAAAATAATGTCTATTAAAAATATTTTTTATGATTTTTAAAAATTTTAAAAAATATATTTTTGAAATTAAAAATAAATATTTTTTTATGGATCTCATTGATTGATCGCCAATAACTACCACTGATTGATGGCGATCAATGATAGATATTGATGATGAAAGATAATCAATGATCATTAGTACACTAATTAATGTGTTTATACGATTGATTTTTAATTTAGATGAGTTTGTCAAATTATAAAAATAACTTCTTCTTTGAAAAAAAATTATTTTTCTTAAAAGTTAATTTTTATTGACTAAAAAATATTTTTTATTAACTAATTTTTTTAAATGTGTCAAATATTAAATACAAAAAAATATTTTATATTTTTGACAAAACAAACAGAGCAACTAAAAGAAACAGTAATTTCAACCATAAAATATTTCCATTATTGCCATAATATATTCAGAAGTTAATATCAACCATGATATTTTTGTAATGCATAGATGTGTACATGGGGGGACGTTCAAAATCAAGTGGGTTATAAAATAATTGAAGCTGAGGGTGACCAATTCAAAGCTTAGACCTTTCTTAAAGAAAAACAAAAAAGAAACAGTTTATTTATATGCCCATTAAGACAAAGGCTGCTATATAACTTGTCACCCTATCAATAAACTGGTTTGTCTTCCATATTGTTGATTAGGGTGTGAAATCATGAGTCACATTGTTGAATAGATGAACTTAATTCAATATATACAACCAATTTGTGATAATACCAAAATAGAAAATGATCTGAAGCTCATGTAGTGATAAACAACATAAGAGATGCTACAAAATGGTCTAAATTTCTCTTTTTAAAACAAAATTTTGAATTAGTCATATAATCAAATTTAATTCAAATTAGTGATTACCAATAAAATAAAAGTTGTCTACTGGTGGGTCCTTCACAAATATTTGTATTATTATCACTTCTAAAATATTTATCAAAGTAATAATAGAGTTGACTCAAATGTTAAAAAACTGTTCTTCTCTTTTGTTATCTTGAGTTGGAATTCACTGAAAAATTGTGAAAAAAAAAGTTCTTACAAATATAAATTTGATATAAATGGAAAAAAAAAGAGAGAGAGAATTAGGTGAAACTTAGAACTCTGGCTACATATTCCAAAATAAAATATCAACCAAAGTGGTCGGAATAATAATTAGGCAAAACGGGAAAAGAATGTGCTAGGCGAATGTCAACAACGGGTTCTTCTTTCAATTACTGATGATGATTGTTTAGATAATAAAAGCGACTAAAAGGTTTACATTTTGGCTAATTTCAGCTAAAATTACTAATGGTCATTTTGACATTTCTAAAAGTGATTTATTCTCTTGTGATATATTCAACTTGGACAATCGTCAACTTTGATTTAGTTCTGTTTTCTTTACTTCATTAATTTCATTCCTCCTTTGAACCTAATGGACCGCAATAATTTCTCATATTAATTAATAGTTCCTCTATTAAAATTTAAGGTTTTTGCGCATGTATTAAAAATGATACTTAATAGATGTTATTATATAATTAAAAGATTATATTACCTTTAATTAATTGTTTTCATAAATTATTGTGCATTATAAAAATAACAATTATTATGAAAGAGATAAAAAACGAAGTTAGAAAAATTAATTAATATTTATGAATAATTGTAAAATATTAAATATTATGAAATAAAATTATCTCTAAAATGATATATTTTGAAATATTAAAACAGAGTAATTTTTCAGCATTAAGTACTTTCCAACAATCAAGTACTATACTTTCATTTATTATTAAGACTATTCTTAGGAGAACTCATTGCTTTAACAGAACAAAGGTGATATGATTGGAATTTAACTTTTTTCATCTGTTTAGCATTGTCGTTACAATTCTTATTAAATAAAAAAAAAAGTTTTAGCTTTGCTCCCAAAAACTGTGAATCAGTTTAACAGTTTCAAATTGTTTTTGCAACATATAAGACTTCTCAAAACTAATTTGAAACTCAAATTTACATTAAAATATTGCCATCTTATGGTAAAATCACTATTTATTTCAGTAACTTTAATAAATAACAACCTTTGGGTGAGAAGTTTTCATTCAGAGCTTTGATGATCATTACAGTTTTTAAATACTCTTTTTGGGCACTTAACTTTGAAGCACTCTAAAATTCATCATCCTACAACTGTAGAACATTCAATCCTAAGAAATTCCAATATACAAGTACCAAGGCAGTTACGACTATCTAACCAAAGACGAATTACTGCTAGGGCTTCTTTTTACTCTTTATTTTTTCTCTGGTTTTTCTTTTTTTAAATTAATCAGGTGAAATATTACCAAGATGTTCAAGTGTCTCAAACTGGCTCTCAAAGCACAGCTTGGTTTATTGAAAGATCAAGAATGATGCGCATTATATTCATTCGGCTCTATAGGTTTATGCAAATCAATATATAGACAGGCCAAAATTAGGCTTAAAAAGCTACACAGATTTTTATTTGCGCATATGTTTTTCGAACACAAGTCACATTTAGTATCATTATACAAGTAAACAAATAATTTCAGATTTCTGAAGAACTATTAACCGTCTTGAACCCATGATTCTCTGGAAGAGGAACATTTCCTTTCCGGATAGAAATCGCCACAGCCAAACCTAAAATATAGATGAAAATAGTTACTAATGCAAAAAAATAATCATCCATGAGTGTGTTAGTAGCAACAGAAAATGATCAACATTTTCAAATATGAATAGAGACAACTTCCACATAAAAGGATTTGCTTTTGTATGGCAATACCAACATCTCATACAACTTGAACAGCCAAGAAAATTGGATCAATCATGTATTCATTAACTTCTAGAATAGATTATCTCGCCTTTTCATATAATTCAAAAATACAGGCATATTAGAATTGAACATATGATCCCTCTTTATTGATTATTGTTATGGCTGGTGATTATAGCGAAGGGAGTAATATTACATTTCCACATTTTTCAAACCAACTGCCTGAAATCACTGTAGGTGTCGATATCCATGAGATGTTCAGACACCCAATAAGGGCAAGAAAAAACCAGCCTATTTTCAGTGCTCAAGATAAAGAATGGTGGGTGAGAATTGGAGCATCCTTTTTAAGTGATCAACTCAATGGAACTTAATGAAAATATATGATAACAGGACTTCACTACTTTCCCAGCAGAAACAAACACTAAAATAGAAAACCAGAGGCAGATCATTACCTGCTCCTTTCGCAGCTACAGCTTCTTGCAAAACATCTGTTATGAACAAAATCTTAGATGGTTTGTCAACTCCCAAAGACTCGGAAATTTCAACATAACTGCAAGTTTCTTTTTTGTTCCTGCGAGTCAGAGAACTCAATAATGAATTGTTATCTAAACCAAGTTAAAGGCATATTGGAAATAAAGCAGCATTGATAAAGCTTACCCCACAGTGGTATCAAAAAATCCAGACAAATATTTTCTCAAATCTCCATAGTTTGTCTTTCCAAATATAAGCCTTTGAGCTAATCTGCTACCGCTAGAATATATATAAACCTGCAGCAAGACAAACAGTAACAAAGAACACAGAGATCATATCCATCATTGTGTTAAGCTACCACAAACCTTTTCTTTTCTTTTTTTTTTTTTTTGCAAAAAAAAAAAAAAAGACAACAACATTCCAAATAAAACAAATCTATTTCAGTCTTAATAACATATAACATTTTATCAGCACTCCAGGAATAATTAAATGGAAGCAATATCTTAAATTTTCACGGAACCAAAAAATTCATCTAGCCAAATAAACAGAGTAGGACTAACAGTCAGGCTTTGAATTTATACCGGTATTGTTTGTTTCAAAAAGATATACCCTTAAGTACATGTCAATGAGACTAGACACAATAAACTGCTAATCAAATAAAAGGACGGGTGGTTAAACTCACCTACCAAACAGGAATGGTTAGGAGGTTTAAATGTTTGTATTGTCTAGCAGGAAGACTTTTTCATATTCTGTTCTCATGATTATCCTCGTAACAACAATTTTATTCATGTCACAATTATATTACAAAAACAACTGCAGTAACATTTCGAAATTATTGTCTGATATATACTCATCAGGTTCTGTGTGAATAGGTCGACAGAAAACAGTAGTTTTGGTATCACATTATGGTATTGATAAAAAATAAAAAGAATAAATGTAGAAAAGAAAAATAACCTTGACACCCAAAGAATGCCACTTCTCTAGTGCTTCTGGTACATCATCAAAAACTACTCCTTCCAGTTCATCATTCTCAAATCCAGTTCTCCATATATGACCCTGCATGGTTAAATTGTAACAATATCCCAAAGACAAGCTTCATACCGGGCACATCATCAGAAACTGCTCTTATCAAGAACAGTTGAGAAGTTCCCTATCGATGCTTTTGAATACTCACTTGCAGTTGTTTTAAGGCAGTGACCTTCCGATCAGCTCTTATCATTGCTTCAACATTAGCAACCAAAGCTGCGATTACCTCCTCTTTCCCTGCATCATCTGGTGGAATGGGCACAGCCCCATTAAACACCTTGGGCTAGATCATCTTCAACCTGAACAGTTTTTGAAAAATTAACGATCCATGGCAATTTTTCAGAACTCTCTCAAGCTTCATGCTAAACAAGGGGAATAAACTCCTCAAGCAAAAAGTGTACCATGAACTGCTAACCCTAATGGTTAAGTTTGTCTAACTACTGACTCCTAATAGGAAACAAGGTATGACCACAAAGTATATCCTCTTGTGGCATTAATTACATCAGACCACACAGCAACATGAACTCATAATACTAGTATGAAATTTGGATGTCTTAATGCTGAATTGGAAAAGTTACTTATTAACAGCAACTTTGCCGATAATTGCAGGGGGCACAAAGTTGGTGTTAATGTCCAACGACTTCAAACTACTACAGACCCTAATCCTATTCTCTAGGATCCAAGCTTTTCCCTAAACTGTTCTACATCAATAATGATCACTACCATTTATTTAATATAACATAAATGGCCTGGGGAGTACTATCAACTATGAGTAACTGATAGTGATAAACAGTTGTCATTTAAAAACTTGTGAACTAAAAATTTTATTTGACGACTTTCAGGGACCATATGATACAAATTTAAGAAAGAGAGATTAATCATAGGGCCTTTCCATTGTTTCCCAAATGATTCTGCCACATTTGACAATTGGTAAAGTATGTAATTATTGACTCAATTCATCATTGCAAGCTTTTTGCAAATATTTGTTTTCTTTCACTTTTTGAAATCTTTTATTATCTAGTAGTCACAAAACATCTTAGTGATTACACTGCATTCCGTGATTGTACATATCTTCTCTGGTCCCTACTTCACAAGACCAAACTGTAAAAAAGAATGAAAGAACGTTAAAACCATCATAGTAACAAAGCTGTGAATTCTCATTCACTCAAGGGACAAAGCAGCTTTCAGAATTCTCTCAATTCACTTATTATTGTAACAATGACCTTTGAAAACACTTGATTGCTTCTATAGATATATGTTTTTAATCTGATACTGATCCTTATTTCATCACATTGAACATCCTTGTATATGTGGCTCACCCCTGATATAATTTGGTAGCAGCATTAGAGAACCCTAGTTTTCAGAAAAACAGTAACCTTCACATCCTATAATCTTTACCACATGCATTATAATGCTTATGCTATATTGCTGTGCACTGCACACAGCTACAGGATTGTATTACCCAACAACCCCACAAGTTCTCTCTTGAGACAATGTCAATCGGAAAATCTTTATCCAACCACCTAAATCATGGGGAAGAGTGTTGGCTCTCATCTTTCTTTGGTGTGCATGTGAGAATATATAAAAATACTTTATTGAAAGAGGAAATCAATAACCACACGAAACAGGGACAACAAGACTGGAAATTACAATCAGTTCCAAAAAGCGGACAAATACTCACTCGAAATTCTTTAAGTAATGGATTGAGCATTATTATTGTTAGCATTTATTTCCATAACTTTATATATCTTTGTAATTATGGTGTATATATATTTCTGTAGCAGATTTTTAGGGATATATAGCAGATTCTTAGAGATATATAGCAGATCTTTAGAGATATATTGTAATTATGGTATATATATTTCTGTAGCAGATTTTTAGGGATATATAGCAGATTCTTAGAGATATATAGTAGATCTTTAGGGATATATTGCAGATTTTTAGAGATGTAAATCAAAGGTTTTCTTTATTTAAATGAAAGAACTCTCACCTTGAGAGATATTCAGCAAAAGTGACATATTGGACAGACCATCGTGGCTTTGGCGACTGATGGTGACCTTTTTTTTTTCCTCTCTCTCTCTCTCTCTTAGGATACCAATGGCTGCTTGACAGGGTAGGGAATTCATGCTCTTTCTTCT
>CATIWR010068271.1:0-19830 GCA_949677035.1 Omphalea diandra | reverse complement strand
TGCAAATCATGGCATTTCATGTTCAGAAATGCATACACATTAAGGTTTATTCATCATACATATATAATCCCATATGTATTTAATGTACACATGTGTTAACTAATGTCAGGACCAGTGACCATAACTAGTTCCTATCAAATGCATGTACATGACACAAGGAGAGAGAGTTGGAATTCAGCCAACGACCTGTGTTCTAAGTGTCTTTATGCAAAAGGTTATGCATCAAAATGTCCAAAGTCTATGCTTCAGTATCTGAAAAATAATTATGATTTGGTGAGTCACGACTCAGTGAATAAAAACAATAATCAAATCCTCATGGCATAATCCATAATCAAATATCATCAAGATACATTGCAAGTATAACAATTGACTATGCAAGTGCAAATGCAATAGCTTTATTTTTGTCGTGACCGAGCAAGACAAACATTGCTCCCGGGATATTCATGTGATTCATGTAACAAATGATTTGGGACCTATTGGTCCATCTTCCTGTAATTTGCAAGTGTTTGACAAGTCGGTCACAACGCCTCTTTTAGTTCCATATGCAAGTGCTTATTCACAAATGATATGCCATGTAATCGTTAAGAGCATTTAATTTTCACTTGGCATGTATTCCCATGTAACATGTAACAATTCAATCATATATACATGTAATAGAACATAATCATATTATTTCCATGTAACATGTAACAATTCAATCATATAAACATGTAATATAGTATAATCATATCATACAATTATCACATACACCCATTGAATCCAATTATTGTTTCTACTCACCTTATGATGTGATCAACCTTTATGGTAGGGCTTCTTCAAAGTATTGAGATCCTAATATTTGATACATACATGGGTATAAGTATATCAAAATGATTATGAATACTTGGTATGCAGTTATGGCATGATTCATGCAAGTGTACCTAGTGTTTATACATATTTTTCTTATATGACAGCCTGAGCTCGCTACACTGTCACAGTAATAACTCCAGATATACTTATCCAAATGGCTTGATTCTTTTTTTTTTTAAACAAACTAGACATATAATGGGACAACATATTCAAATTTCAGGCTAATGTCAGATACACATAAAATGTGGTGAATTTTTAAGTTCTGCCCTATTGCAATGTCATCTCAGTATGAGTAGGTCTTACATTCTCTTGGGTGTATCTCAAATTTTACAAGTCCACTTGCAATAATATTCTACCATCAGTTACAAAACATATAAATGAACATTTTTCATGTTTTACTCATTATCCAGTTCAGTCTATAAGGTCACCAAAACAAAAGACCAATCTCGGGGCAAGTAGGTTCATAACATGTTAACAACCAGTCATGATAAAAGGATAATATCTCAGCAACCATGCTGGATTTGGCAACAATATTTCACAGGTATGTAGATCAGAATAAATATACAACTTCCAAGTTTGGACCATCATCAAATTCTGAGTCTATGGTCATCAAATTCTTGGAAAACCGAATTAAAAGAAAGGTGGTGTGTCATCTGGATACAAAGTCAGTCCCAATCAATGAGCCATATCTCTTTCCACACAACAAATTAATCAAAACTGCTTAACAAGTATTTATAGGGAATATAACCTTACAAGTTTCATGTTTTGCACTCTATCAAAATCAGAATATAAAGTCATCAAAATATAACAAAATAGAATACTGAGATCATCTCGGTTCGGATTTGACCTAGTCCTAATGAAGGAGTCATATCTCTTCACACACATAGAATCAAGTAAAACTGTTTCATATGAATTTATATGAGACATAAGGCTATAACTATAATGTTTTGCACTTTCCCCAATTCCTCTTCTAGGGTTATGAAATCGTAGGTGCAAAATTATGCTCTAACAACAAAATCAATAGAATCTGCTATTGTTCTCTTGGATTACAACTTCCATCCAAGAGCTCTACTTTAATTATTCCATAATTCTCACTAACCATGCATGATTAACATGTCATAAGAGGTTAATTCCAGTTGAGAAGAAGATAAATTTACTTACCTACTGTCCCAGAATTGGAAAACCTTAGGCAGTTCACTCTTCTCCCTCTCTTCTTCCTTCTTTCCTTTGCTCTCTCTTTGTTTATGGTATAACCCATAGTTTTCCCCTCAATTCTAACCCTAATTAGCATATATAAACTTATTATAATAATATAAAATCATGGTGTTTCATTTCCATTGGTTGGAAGGTCATTTTTCCTCTTTTAGTCCCTCTTCTTCACTCCTTCATAACCTTCGTCCATTCTCTAATTTCTAGATGCTCTTTATACTTTTAGATGAGCTCTCAAACACCATTATTTATGATGCCATAATAAGCACATAACATGAAATAATTTGTCATATAACTATGCAAACACTGCATATATGTTCTAGTATCCCAAATGTAACGGTGCAATTGTCATTGTCTTGTTTTTACAATTCACATGTCTAAATGATTATTTATTCTATGCATATGTTCATGTGAGATTTCATATCATTTGATACAGTGCATATGCTTATATGTGATTTCATATCATTTGTGCAATGAATATATTCATGGGATAATGTCAATGAATAAGGATAGAGATGTTACATTTATAGGCTTATTTCATATTAGTTTGAGTTTTAATTGTGTGAGGCTTTTAATTTGAACATCTATTCTATTTTAATCCATTATAAATGGATTTTATTATATTTTAGTTAATTATACATTTGAGAGTTATAAAAGAGATAATGGAGAGTTAATGCATTCAAGATATTAATGTGATAGTGGGGATGTTACTTATAACATAATGATGCTTTAATTAGCATGAATGTTTGTAAATGCTAGAATAAGATCCTATGTATCCAAGTGTAGGATTGTAATGTGAGCTTATCTTTGATATCTATTTAAGCAAGGCTCATCCTATTGTAATAAACAAATTGAAAGATAATGGAAATACAAGCTATTTTGTAAGTGTTTTGCTTTAAGGTTCTTTTGTTAACTTAGAACTTATTAAACTTATTCTTCAAGTTTGTGGCACTCAAAACCAAAATCTTTGTTTCTTTCTCAATTTATCAAACCCAATAGGGTTTATGGTGTTGGAAAGCAATCTATGTGTTATTCTAATCTTTTATTATAATAGTTGATTCTAACTTTTATTTGAAATGATCCTTGGACTATTTCTTGTTAAAGGGTGACAATTACATTCTATATATATTATTGCTTTGTAGTTTTCAGGGTATATAGTTGTTAATTTGTTAATTTCCATTGGTTATATTATCTAAGTACCTAAAAAAAGGTAAATACAAAAAAAAAAAAAAAGGTTTGGATTATGAGGGGAGGTCTTGATATTTATAAAATATCGCCTCATCTTGACCATTTGCCACATGTGGAATTGATTACATAGGGGAAATTAGGTTGACATCCTTGAGAGGCCACAAGTATATGCCAATTTGAGGGAAAAAAATATATATTTGAGAGGCCATAAGTATATGCCAAGTAATATATTATTTTTCTAAATGGGTGGAGGTATATGCCAATTTGAGGGAAAAATAAATTGCTAAATTCATTAAAAGAAATTTAATTTATTGGTATGGTGTACCACTTCATGTAGTGTTCGAATAGGGTATAATTTCAAGAGGAAACTAAAGATGTGTTATAGAAGTATAGGGTATATCACCATAAGTCCTTGCCTTATAAACCATAGGCTAGTAGAGTTATTGAAGCAACCAATGAAAGTATCAAGGCTAGCCTCTACAAGATGGTGGACCTCTATAAAGATTGGTCAGATAAGTTGTCATTTGCCTTATAAGGCAATATGAGTGAGACCCTACTCACTATAATATGAGATAGGAGCAATTATACCAATTAAAGTGGAAGTACAATCTTTGTGAGTATTCTTGGAAGTAAAGATGCATAAATATCATTGGACGTAATCAAGGTATTGATCAGTTAATGATATTAGATTAGAAGTGGTTAAAACCAATGTATCACTTATAGTTGTACTAAAAGCAAATTGCTAAAGCCTATAATAAAAGGGTTAAGCTACAACACACTCAAGCTAAGGATTTGGTAGTAAAAATGATCATCCATTATGAAGAAAATCTTGCTTAGAGTTATTGTCAAGCTAACTAATCTAAAAGGCAATGAATACATAGAGCTTGTGAACCTTAAATGCTTAAAAAGTATTTTGTATGAGGGAGAGAGATTGAATTATGTTGAAAACTTAAAAGGGGATTTGAGCACCTCGATTTTAAAGGTTGCACTTGAACAAATGGAATATTGCTTGTGATTCCTACTTTTTATTGATCATTAAGGGATCAAGAGGACATGGATATAACCACAATTGATGGCACACATTTAGGATCATTAGGGGATCCTTTAGAAAGGGCTCTCGAAGGGTAGAAGCCCTTTCTAATCTTTGATTGGTCAACGAGGGACCAACGTGGGACAATACTTTAGTATTATCCCTAATCAATAATAGAGTCGACATTTGACTTTGGTTAGGATAAAATTTTAGAAAAAGACAAATCATGAGCCTACCTAAGTCATTTAGAAAGCCTAATTCATCTTCATCCCATTAGAGATCAGGTTTATGAATTAGGTATGACTTGGGAAAGAGATTAAACACCCCTAAACCACCCAGATGTAGGGATTCAACCTTTGGGCATCTTTAGTTCACTATTAAAATTTTAGCCTCGTAATTAATTAGTCCAATTATTGGTCTTAAAATATTCATCTAGTGCATGAAATCAATCATATATTCATATCATTACAACAATTCACTATGGGGAGGGTTTATAATCATGATCTTCTAATGGGGATGAACATGTATAATTAACAAATGAGATATGAAAATCAAAAGAAAAAAAATGTATCTCAACCTATAAAAGAGAATGAACATGTCAGCATCACATTTAAACTAAAGATAAGGAAATTTAAATTATCCTAAGGTTTAAAGGATGCCATCAATCATAATGAGCCTATTCCACCATATACAAAGATCATAAACATTATACTCTAAGTCAAGGAACCTAGCGTTCATTTTTATCCAAGGTTCATAAGCCTATAATCTAATTGTCGTACTTAATAAAACATAAAAACAAGAGAATGATAAATGAAGCATAAGCTTATGATGCAAAGATATCATATGAATGCACTTAGAGGATAATGAAGAGGCTTTGGGCAAGGTTTTAGCCATCAATTTGGATTCTTAAGATCATTGAATTCTTATCCAAAATTGCTCTAAGGAGCTAGAACATCCTAAAGGATACCACTAGTCAATAATGGGGCTAGGATATCAAAATGATAGAAAGGGAAATTAAGGCCAAGAATATATGTTATTCACAAAATGTAAGGTTAAGCAAAATAGGGTCATAGAGGTATAAGCTCTATTCCTTATCATATTCAAGATCACTCTATAATAGAGGAAGAGATAATGGACAAGCTAATAAGGTAGCAACTTCCTTTTTATGGTAGTGAAGACAACAACTCATAAAGGTAATAAATCACCACATATATTTTATCTTACTAGGATCCTAAGGTCTTTGGGAATGAATTTCCCTCTTCTAATCATATCCTTAACAATATATTCATAAAAACACAAAAGAAAGAGAAGAATGCAATAAGAAGAAGAAGAAGAATTTAATGAGAATAAGCCTTTTTACCTTTATTCTTGCCCCATCTTTTAGGATAATATAGGCCATAGGTATAAAACTTACCCATATTTTATCATTAGAGCTCACAAAGACACCTTTTGAAACCCTAAAAACTAAAAGAAAATATATTAGCGAGAAAGAGAAAGCTAGTGATATTCTTCAGTCAAAATTGATTATACAGACCAATTAATAGTTTGTACAACCAGTTTAATGGTCTGTATAGACTACTAGAATTGAGATTTTGCAAAATCAAAAAAAAAAAAAAAAAGGAAGAGAAGGAGGAAGGGGGATTCGGGTCCCTAGATGTTCTTTTTGAAATGTCTTGCCCTCAGAGGCCCTTTAATGATGAATTTATCCGCCAAATGCAAAAGGACATGCAAAAGAAAGTCTTAAAACCTTGAATCTTTGGTTTGATGCTTTAGGTTACTAGTTTTCTATATCTAGTGGATTTGAGTAATAATTTTGGCAAAGTTTTGGTATGTTGTTCAATCCTTCCCATCCTCTCTCAAATAGGGGGTATTTATAAAGGAGATAAGGGTGCTTTTAAGCCAAATTGCTCGAGCTGCATTCAATCCTCCACTTGCAATATATTGGATTAAAGAAAATTCTAAAATTAAGGTTGTCAATTAGTTTACGCAACTAGAAATTTGGTTATATAGACCAAAGGTTGGTTGTACAATGTTATGGAAGTCAATAGTCAACTGTTATAAAATTTTCTCTCTATTAGAGATTATGATTTGGTTGTATAGGTAAGTATATTGGTTGTATAGCCAATTAAAAGCTACTTTTTCATGCTTGTGGTTTGATTTGGTTTAGGTTTGATTCAAGGTTGCTTTCAAGCTTTATTCTTTCCTTTTTACAACCTTATCCAACATTCTTTAGAGAATAATTCTAATAGTTTCTACCTAAGAAAAAGTTGGGAAAAAAAGAAAATAAGAAGAAAAAAAGAAAGAAAAGAGAAAAAAAAGAAAGGAAAAAGAAAAGAAAAAAAAGGAAGAAAAGGTATCCAAACTGAAAACCTAGTAGAGTGATTTGGATAAGCAGTTCAAGGTTCACAAGGGGGCAAGGGTATAAACTAGTGAGAGATTTTCCTCCAACAAGAACTAGAGAGATATGGACTAATAGGAAACATTCTTCCAACAAAAGACAATTTCAAACTAAAAGGACTAGATAAACCTATGGGATTCCTTTTAATGCTAAGATAATGTGCATATATGTAAGAAGTTGATGGAAAATATATCAATGATTTAAACTTTGTTATATAAAGTTCTAAAGTGGAAACATATCTTATAAAGTAGATTGTATATTTCTTTAAATATTAATCAAAATACATCATTTCCCTTATATGATGTAATAAAAATTCACACTTTAAACCTCTTCCTATAAGCCTCTCATCTATGCATAAGGTAACCGATCTTAGTTTATACGAGCATCCAAGCTTGTGGTGCCCATTTATAGTACAATCTACTGTACTAAAAGGGAGATAATACATAATCCTCTAAGGCTAATAAGCCAAAACCTTTTCATGGAAAACATAAATAAGAGGTCCATTATGGCAATAAGGTGGATGAAAGACAATAGTTTGACAATAATGATACTAGTGATAAAGATGCATAGGGTGATAAATGGTAATAAGCCTTAGATTAGGGATGGGAACACAATTAGCATACACCCTTACCCTTCACCAAGGATAGGTCCATTGAATTCTATATCAAAGATCCAATGTAGCCAATCCACCTAATTGTCAAAAAAGGAAGCTGGCTTTAACAAATGACAATTAAAGTGATGCTGAGGGAAGTACTTATAGAATCATAGATGGCATATCCAAATCCAAACTTTTCCTAAAACCACACCTAAACAAAATGAAAGTAGTTCAATTGTGAATATGAGGGTGAACATGGGACACTCCCTTAATGGAATGTTAAGTAATTCCACTATCTTGTGAATATAAAGGTAGGATAAGCTTAAAAGAACAATCTTGTCAAAACCAAAACTCGAGATCTAAAAAAAAAAAAAGTCCTCATATAGTGGACATAACTCCTAACCATTAAAGTGGAAGACATGATCTTTGAAATCCCAAAATGAAGTAATAGTAAAGTAAGAGTTAGTGTCCAATTATGGGGCTTAAATAATGAACGTCCTTATAAACTGACCAATAGACCTATGATCAATCGGAGGGCTTAAAGGTTTTATGGAAGGAAATCATCATGTTTGGGAGAACTTCTAGATGTTAAGATGAAAGACAGGGTGATAACCAAATCTAAGGTGGCTTAGTATCTAAGGTGGAAACTTGAAATTACTAGAACTTATCTATGTAGACCACTTTGTAAACATGTATAGAAATAATACATGTCTATCTAGATATACCAAATCTATATGTATATATTACCACTTGCTTCTAACCTAAAATCCTAGAAAAAACCCCTCTCATGTGCAAACATATTACTTGTTTGTGTAAACTACTCAACTTGATTTCGTAATGAACCAAACCTACATAAATCATCCAAATAAAATCAAACACCAAAAATATTCACAAAACACTAACCCTAAATATTATCAATAAGAGGCTCAAGCTAAGCTAATAAACCAAAAAATATTGTAATGTTATAAAATGAAGAAAAAAAGAAAATAGAGTTTGAATAATCAAGCTAGCACATAACTAAAAGAAAACAATAGAAATCACTCCTATGAATTAATCTCATTAATCACTCTTATGAATCAATCTCATTATCATAATCCTCCTTTTTATCATCATCATCCTCCTCCTTAGGCTTAAGGTCAGCAATATTAAACAATATGATTCTCGAGAGACTTAATCTCTTGGTCCATTGAGTTGAGCAGCTATTATGATAAATTGCAAGTGCATAATACCTTGGCAAGTAATATAATAGTAAATAAAGTGTTGATCCTTTAAGGATAGGGTTATAATTACCAAAGTAAATTAAATCCTAATACAATATGGAAATTGATTAATTAAATATAATTAACTAATAAATGTCTAATTAACAATTATCTTATCACTTCAAGAAAAATCTTATAATGATTAAAACATTTTAGGGAATTAAGTTTTTGCACATCATATTCTTACGGTTGTAATATGAATTGAAACTTAATAATGTATACATTTAATTTGAAGATGAATTGTCCTAAGGTATCTAATATGCTCTCTTAAGAAATATTAAGTATACTTCTACTAACTTGCATCTACGCTCATGATCACAAAGGATTAATAAAAATCTTTAAGTTTATTGGCTAATTTTCACATATCTCTTAGGTTTATATTTATCTCTATGTCACAAGTTCCTAACTCTATTATTTGCTAAACAAATACTATGCTTCCACTCTAACTACTAGACATAATGTCTATTAAACATGCATAAAAGGTGCTATAGATTATACAAGAAATCAAATACATAAATAATATGTCGTTATAACAAAAGTATCAAATTAAGCTAAATACATATGACACCCATAACATGATGATGGGCTACTTCTCAACCCCTAAAATTCAAGGTTTATTTACACATATTATTAATGAATGATATAAGAATTAAAGAAGAAACCATTCTCATAACCAATTGAAAATAAAACTAAAGCAAAAGATGAATATCTCTTCAAACATTTTGGTAACAAAAGTTTATAGAGATGGCTCTTCAATCTCTCTTAAAATTTTTAACTAATATATTGACAACTTTTGTTTAATCTCCTTCTTGAAGTTCTTAAAGTGTATAGAATCCCATATATATAGGATCATTAAATTGTCTAAATAAGTTAGAAATTCGAATAAGGAAGAGATTATAACATAAAGGGAAGCATGCTTAATGATGTGCATGGCCCAGATGTAGACTTTCTTGGCTTTATATTCTTCCATAGAAAGCTAGGAGAGCTCATAGCAAAGTTCATGGCTTGTATGCAGGTTGTGCACTCCCTCATTCTATAAACGTTTGCACTTATAACAACTTAAAAGAGTTATATCTAGAGCTAGAAAGTTCCAAATTATTTGATTCCTTTTATATTGGAAACTTGAAGATGCCATCTATAACTTTATAGTTTTGTGTAATATTCATCTTGATTAACTCAAAAATTTTTGTTACTTCATTGCTATTAGAATATAAACATGCTTTAATATTTTTGCAATTTCTCCATATTTTGGAATCCAAATGATGCAAGATTTTTTCATAATAAACTAGACACATATAAATAGTGATCTAGAGAATAAAATACCTAAATTCATTTTGCACTATATACAACATTTATTGGAAATGACCAGATCTATAAACCTAAAGATGAATGTGGCTCATTTTCATGCATTTTTTTTTTACAATTGTTCAACCTAAGTTACTAAAACACAAAAGTAATTACAAGTTAATAAAATCACTATAAAATAAATTAACTCAAGAATTAAAGATAAACAATGTGTATAAAACACACCTATCAAATACTCTAAACATGAAATTGTTCTCAAGCAAATAAAACTACACCTAAGAAACAAATTTATAATAATCATGATAGAATTGAATTAATAAATCTCAAAATAGACTTAAGAATTAAATAACATCATTAACACATATAACAACTTCAAGTGCTTAAATTTCAATCTCAAAGCTCATGAATTAACATGTTTACTGAGATTACCTAAGTCACATATATAAAGATTATAATACACCTTTAACTTGATGCATTTTAGACAAAAAAAAAAAAAAACATAGTAATGCTATATTTTTCTCAAGTAAGAATTTTTCACAATTTCATAAGTAAAACTATCCATTCAATCTCTCCTAATCAAATCACAGTTGGCTTGTAATAGTAGACCTGTGATATTAGTTTAAACAAAGAAAGGAAAGAGGATAACAAAATAAGAGAAACACTTATGGATAAAAAATTCTAACTATGCATAAATCATAATGTAAAAATTAATCAACAAACTAAATTTGCAATATTTGAGTAAGTAAGCGTATATAAATTTATTGTTTTAATTTTTCAATGTTTACTTATCAAACATAACTTTCTCTTAAAATTCAATGTTCATTCCTCCTTGTTGTATATGATGATATAAAATAAGGGGGAATTAGCATTGAATTTTATGAGAAAGTTATTGAATTCAATATATATATATATATATATTTGACTAAAGCTGTTTTCATATTTTTAACTTTCAATAAGAACCCTTTAGTTTTTCAGTTTATAAATAATAATTATGAACAATAATTGTGAATCTATTAATAAAGTCCAATTTATTTGAAAATTTCCTTATTAATAAAACGTCAACTTGTTTAATGATTTCATATTGTTCAAGTTTATTAAAAAATTAGTTTTCATTTTTTTCTATTCTACCAAATATTCTATATTTGTCAAGTTAAATCAAAGCCAGACCTCATTTTTTCAATCAATCAAATAAAAGTCCAATTTTTCTAAATCAATGAAACTAGAACACAATTATTATTATTTTTTGCACATATATTTTATTTGTTAGCTTGAGCTGATAACATATACCAGTTTCCAATAGACAACTTCGTTTGGAGATTTAAAATTCTTCAGTTTAGATTTTTGAAAAATTCTTTTTTGAGAGATTGATATCATTCCAAATTTTTGGAACAATTTGGTTCGATTACATGTCAAAATTGGAGCAATTCGGTTCGGTTTGGTTCTTTAATTCTTTTAATGCGGTTCAATTTGGTTAAATACAATTCCAGCGTAATACTTCTATATTTTAATTATCATTTTTTCATATCACTAAAATTTAAGTAAAAAATGAATAAAATTTAAATAGTATATATTATTATATTTATATACTAATTGAAATTGAGAATTCAATTCTAATACATTAGGTAGTTATTATAATTTTTTTATTTTATATTGAATATTAATAATAATTACTTAAAACATTTTATTCAATCTCTCAAGAAAAATTATAATAAATGAATAAAATTATTGAGAATTAGCATTATATATTTTATTTGGATAAATCATCAAAAAATTAAATAAAATTGATAAGTTTAATATTTAAATTAAAAATTGATTATTTTTATAAATCATATAAATTGAATGTTATTGAAATACATAAAAAACTGAAATGATCTCATTTATTATATTTGAAGTAGTTCAATTCGATATTTTATTGTACAATCAAGATTTTTTCAGTTCAAAATTGATTCAACTCAATTCAAAGATGCCAACATCTTTTCTCCATATATTGTGCTCAGCCCTACAAAACAAGCTGGCGAAACCACATCCACTAACAATCCATATTATCATCTAGACCATTTGTTGCAACTCTTGCGATTATTTTTCCTTCAATCACATCCAAGTCAAAATGACAAATACATTTCAGAAGCAGGTAATTATTTCAAACAAACAAATTCTTGTCATCAGCACTTCCTTTATCCAACCATAAATAAGCAAATCAATACGCTTGCACTGGGATTAAAGGAAGATATCAGCACTACTTATCATGAACCAGTGACTTGCTAATTCAGTACTTATACAAAGTATTTCTTTTGTGTTGCTACCCAAATTTTTTGGCTTTCTTCTTCGCGTAGGAACTCTCTGGAGTCTGGCTGTCCAGCTTGCGCTTTTCACCTGCTCGTTTTGCATCACCACCACCTTGAAGTGCTTTTGCTTTTGCTTTTGCCTTTCTCGCTGCTACAGCTGGTCTTTTTTCCTTGTACTTTTCTTCCATCTTGTTCTTAGATTTTATCTTAACTGATCCATTGTATTTTGCATGGTGTTTTTTTAGGATACCAGATTTTCTAGCACGCAAACCTTGGTAAGAATTAGATGCTTTTTTATTTGACACACTGTTCTGATCAGGCGGCCTTGACTCCACTGCCAACCTCTTGGCTGGTGAATCAGCTGCAAATGAGTTTCTTCTCTTAGATGGTGTACGGTCTTGTCTGGCATAAGAGAGCCTCAACTGCCTATCTCGAATATTTAAGTTTCTCTTTTTCAATGCCAAATTTGCAGCTTCCTGCTCCCATTGCAAAATAACAGAGTATTGATAAGAAATCATTATAACACAGAATTCAAATCAGGCTAATTAATGTCAAAATAATTTGAACTTGGTAAAACTATAGTATTGGATAGCCCACAATGTATGTTGTATAAACACCAAAATGGCACTAGACAACAGTAACCATTTTGTTATTCTCCTATAGCTGATTAGCAGCTGAAAGATACAGAGGGGCACAAATGCAATCTGCTGTTGAAGCTTCTAGCTCACTTCCACAGAAGCAAATTTCTGATCACAACATTAAGGTACCAAAAAAGAGAATATGGTCACTTTCTACAAAAGAAATAGATAAGTGTGAAGCTTACATAGGACAACAGCATAAGAACATCATTGAAACTGATTTTTCATGTCATTATCTAGAAGCACATACGTTAAGACTTCACAATTGCATTACTGTTGCAAATGCACAAAATTTCAATATTGGTAACATCAGTGAGAAAGAATTAGAAAAAAAGTAAATCATACCCTTGTTTTAAACAATGCATAGGCAATACCCTTCCCTAGACCTATATGAGGATGTCTAATAACCCGCACAGCTTCAATGCTGGATTGGAGATCTTTGATACTAGAGAAAAGCTGGTAAATTTCTTCATCCTGCAGCAAAATTAAAAGTGAAATGTCAAGATAAATAAGGATAGGAAAATACAAATAAGACGGAGGAGTTTGCATGTAAAAGATTTACAGAGAAGCTGCTTACCTTTACGTCAAATGGGAGGTTACCCACAAAGAGGGTCCTTTTGTTATCATAAAGAGGAGCATCCTCACTTTTTAATTTCTTACGAGGAGGACATGCCCTGTCAACACGAATGTGATTACCTCCAACCTACATTCATATACAAACACGGTAATTTCACATATAGCACTTTCACCTTATACATTATGGCCGGTTCAACTCAGAGTGCTGTGTGAGCGTGCATGTGTGTTTGTGTGTGTGTGAGAGAGAGAGAGAGAGAGAGAGAGAGAGGAGGGGGGGGGGGGTTGTTTAAATATCATATTTTGACTCAAAACCATGTTGACTGGCAACATTAGAAGAGAAACATACCACAGCCATATTATGGGCCAGAGAAGCCTCAGCAGATTCCACTGTTCTGAAAACAATGTAAGCATTTACACTGCAATACAGAATGGCATTTGTAATCAAAGAGTAACATTGGTAAGAAAGTAACAGAAATCATTGTAGATAGAATATCAACCCAAAAGAAATCATAATACACAAATATTAACCCAAAACGAATACTTTGATGATTGACTTTCAAACTACATCTCCATCCATTTGCTTAACAACTATAATAAGTGACAAGAAGCATATTTCCAGGTAACTCCAGCTTAAAATTATCAGTTCATCACGCACTGCAGCTACTTGAAAGTTGAGAGATGGCATCAACAAACAGATGGGTCAACTAAATACAGATTGCTAGCATATACGCAGGCAATTGATCATACTAAAATTGGAAAAGCATGAAGAAGGGAGTATACCCGAGTGTTCCAACCATGAAATTGCTTATGGATTCTTTAATTATCTTTTTGTTGCTTTAACTATGAACTTATCTCTCATCTATCAACTCTAAATAGGAGTTTAAGCGGATTAGATAAAACACGAGTTGTTTAATGCAAATCAAGTTAAACTGTTTCTTCATATGAAGAGCATTACGTCTTCAACATTTGAAAAAAATAAACCAATACTTTCATGAACCAAAGTTGAAATTAGACCCAATACCTGTCAGCAGAACCGTTGATTTTCTTAAGTAAAATGGCCCCCTTTCTTGGTATCTTGGTCTGCCCAAACAAAAGCAATAGCATAAACATCATAAACCCAATAATCATGAAACAAAATCATTCGGAGGTCTCAAAACACCAAAAACTCACATCCAGAATTGGCACTGATCGTATCCTCACAGACTCTATCTCCCCAAATTGGCTAAACTCCTTAATGAGCACCTTCTTCTTGGCTTTCAGAGGCAAGTTACCAACAAACACTGTCCTTAATAGCTTACCTTCGTCATCAAATCCGTCCCCTGAATCCTTAGAGACTAACATATTCACTTCATTGTCCATCTTTTTCCTCTTCTCCCCAACAGAAACGATATTTTCAGCATCTTCCGGCACCACCCCATACTTTTGGGCCTCGTACTCTCTCTCTACCTCATCTCTCTTTCTCTTTCTCTTTCTCTTTCTCTTGGAACCTTCTGCTTGTGGCTCAACCACCAAGCTATCGAAATCAGAAACCATGTTGGGAACTTCTGTGGCTTCTTTCTCTATTGAATCTTCCTCAAGAATGAGCTTTTTAAAGTCGTTTCGCTTTCTGTTCGCGTCATCTGCATTAGAATTAGAATTGCCAACATCATTGGTTTTTTCGAGGTCTCTCTTGAACGGATTGTGGTCAGAGAAGATGGAGGAAGCTGTTGGGATTCGCTCAACGTTGCCGAACAGGGTCTTGAAAAGGTCGGAGACAGCTGGAACAGTGGTGTTTTGCGACACTGAGGCGGCTCCTTCTTCTTTGAGTTTCCTTTTGACCATTTTGCTTGTGAAACGGAGAGAGGAGGAAAGATTGAGATTAACAGAAGTAAGAAGGAGAATTTGCGAACCCAACCCTAACGTCAGGTTTTGGGAAGGTAAAAATGGACGAGGACAAACTTTAATTCAACGGGTCGGGTTAATATGAGCAATCTAGGAAGCCCATCGACTATTTGCTTCATTTTGTCAAAAACAAATTAATATAATAATATTATCATTTAACGACATAATAAAAATAATTAAAAAAACCCTCATGCTTTTAAGGATAATAAGAGAAAATATTCTTCTAAGAGCAAAATATGAACTTAGTATTGGTACTTTGGAAAAATCCTTTCCCGGCTCCATAATCTTTTTGTGTGTTCTACACTTACCTCTTCAACTTATATTTATTATACTTAAATTTTTCAACTTTTCGAATTTGTATTGCAAACACTTTCACTAACGATTATATCACCTGTGAACTATGTTGATGAATTTTTCAAGAAAAAATCCTAAACTTTTCGTATTTTTTACATTTACCCCTCAACTTTTATCAATTTTACATTTTATAAATTTTCATTACTTTATTAATTTTTTTGTTCGAATAAAACTCTAATAACAATTTTATTAATTAAAATTTTTAATTTGAATCTTATCAAATATTAGATATAAATTTAAGAGTCTAATTGATCTTTGATCCTTTCTTTTTAGATGAAAACACTTTATTTTTCAATTATTTATGCACCTTTATTACTTCTTTAATATGTTGAGTTACTTTTAAAAAGGACTAAAAATTAAATTGCAAATAATAAAATTTTAAAATTAAGTGTTTTTTAATTTTATATCAAGATTTATTTTTTTATTAATAAAATATTTTAACGTTATTTTTCATAACATTATCCTCATGTCAATTTTTAATCACTGAAATATTAAAAATTATTGAGGCGATATGTGTAAATAATTGTTTTCTGAAAATAAATTTTATATCAATTCTATTACATGGCTTTAGAAAAGTTTACAGATTTTAGTAAAAAAAAATTTACTTTTCTAAGGTGAAGTTAATATGAATAATATTAAAAAAGTAAAATTAAAATATTATATTAATAAAATATATCATAAGCAAATATATAATTTTTAAGAATTTTAGTAATTTATTAAGTAATTTGCTTTATGATCATCAAATTATGATCATAATTCACAAAAGACAATTTTCATTTAAAATTATCATTAAACTATTATAAGTGTTTTAGGCTAATTTTTAGATGTGTTCTTTGACAGATAAAAAATCTATTAGCCTCCTAAACTTTTTAAAGCGAAAATTAACTCAAATTTATTCTTTAATTAATTTAATACCTATATTTAGATTTAAGAGCCATTTAAATCTAACTTTGTAACAAACATAATAAAAATAAATTATCATATATTAAATTAATAAATTTATTAAATTATAAAAATAAATTAAAAAATATCATTTTTTTGTTAACAACAATCCTTCAAATTTTTATATTCCTCAATAAATTTCTTAATCCGACTTAATATATAACTTAAAATAATTTAATTTGAAGTCCACTGCACAAAATATAATCTAAATTTGACTAGTAAAAGTTTTAATTTTTATATCCAATATAATCTAAATTTGACTAATAAAGTTTTATATTCAATATTTAACAAGATTCAAATTAAATTTTTAACTAATAGAAGTTTTATTAGAATTTTGTTAGAATAAAAAATTAATAAAAATAATGAAAATATATAAATTGTAATATAGATAAAAGTTGAAGGGTTAAATGTAGAAAACGAGAAAAGTCTAAGGGATTTTTCCTATAAAAATTCATCTACAATTAACAAGTTTTGCACCAAATTGGGTGTATAACAAATGAGTGATGAAATTGTTAGTGAAGATATTCAAGACATAAATTTGAAACGTTGAAGGACTTAATTATAATAAGTATAAATTGAAGAGGTAAATATAGAAAATACGAAAAGTCTAGGGGCTGTGATAGATTTTTCCTAGTATTTATTTGCACATGCAACATGCAATATAGTTGGGGAAATGCATCTTTTGATAACAAGTTTGATTGTTCCCATTATAAGTTTTCTTCATTCGCTATTAATGGTGAGAAATTATTTAAAAGGAAGTTTACTCCCCTATTATATAAATCACATATTGATTTAACTCATTATACTCTTGTGCAACAAAAAAAAAAAATCAATACTTATTTATAGCAAAAAATTAGATAAAACACTAAAATCATCTTAGATTTTCTCATAATATACTAATTTGTCCTTTATTTTATAAGTTAATGTGCTTTAGGCTTATTATATATTAAGCAGTTTTTCTATTGATTTAATGCTTTTATTATTAGTTAAATAAAGATAATATATAATTGAGATATTTTTTTTAACATCTAATTTACCTCTCACCTCATTTATTATTTTTTTAAAACCCCAAAAACACATTAAAAATTAAATCTAACATATATTACTTTGATATATTTTTTGAAAATTTAAAGATGGAAGGGTGCTTTTAAAGGAAATTGTTTCTCTAATTGATATCAAATTTTCGTGTTTAATTAACAATAAGCGCTTTATGTCTTAAAAAAAAATCAATTATTTAATATAATTATATTAAATATATATTATAAATTATAATTTTATAAAATAAGAAATTGATTAAGTATATTATGTTAAAATGCAAAAAGTTTATATTATTTTACCTTTGAAAAGTATTGGTATAAAGACTGATTGCTAGACTAGTTAGCTGGGAAAAATATTTTTATATTCGTTTTTTCTTTTTAACTTGACTTAGGAAATATCTCAAAAAATTAGCTTGAAAATCTATTTTATTGTTGTGTCAATGGGGAGAATGATTAAACAACATATGACCCCAAAGCATTGGTTTCACTCTTCTACTTTGAATGATGTGTTTTGAATGATAACAAAACAATAACAAAACCTTGAGAAGTTATAATGTTTGTATTTTAGTGTTTTTGTGACCTGAAAAATAGTAAAGGGCGAGTACAAATTCAATAGGCGTTGAGACACTTCCAACGGGCATTGGAAATATCACAACAAGTGTTGAACATTTGGTATGACATGAGCTATGCACTCTAGACCTCACCACAGGTGTTGAAGTTTCATAACGAATCTTGAGTTGGACCTAGCAATAGGCATTGCATATTTGTAACAAGCGTTGGAAAAGTGTTCTAGTTTGGGCTATAAACTCTAGACCCTCCAACGAGCCACACTGAAAGCTCAACAGACATTGAAGGAGTTTTCAATAGGCATTGTAAATTCACTAACAGCCATTGAAGCATTTCTACAGATCTTGAAAAACAAAGCACCAAGCTCATATTTTCTAGAAAATCAACAAAAAACATTGATCATACTCCAACAAACATTGATCATACTCTAAAGGTCATTGAGAAACATACAACGAGCATTGAAAGTATTTGTTGCAAGATCAATGGGCATTGCTCAAAACCAACGGACGTTGTCACTTCTAACAACTAGTTTTGTAGAAAATTTGTTAGACTGAATATCAACTACTCTAGCGGCTAGTTTTGGAGTTTGGATATATAAGAAGCATTTATGAAGTTCAAAATGATTGAAAAAAACTTTTGAAAACAATTGTAAACAATTATAGAATATGTTGGACTAGGGTAGTTAACCCTAAATCTTGGGCCTCTTTTGATCTTGACAAAGGGGATTGATCATTTTTAATGTTTCTATTTAGTGTTGTTTTGCAATTCTTGTGAAAGTCTTTAAGTTAGAAGTTGGATAGAAATATTAATCTTCAAAGTATGTGAAGTAACTTCTAAATCGCGACTGTAATCTAAAATTCGCGACTGCGATCCATTATAAGACTTGCTAAAAGTTTAGACAACTCGCGGAGTAATTCTCAGTCGTGATTCATCCAAAGGAAGAACTCCAAAAGTGACAGACGAATTCACGGTGTAAAGCTTGACTTACTTGCGATGACAAATTTTGAAGTAACTCAATATGCAATCAAGTCCATAATCATAGCTTGACAAGTGTCCCAGGTAACAGTTGGAAGTCAAAAATCGCGAGGGGAACTTGTTGGTATCGACCGCGAACCTAAAAGAAGAAAGTGAACACTTTTGACAAAGAAATTTGTGTCCAGAGTCGCGTCCTGTACAAGATAAATCGCGATCGCTACTTTTGAGAGCAGATGAAAGACAACGACTATATTTTCATGATGCACTAATCAGAAGCTGCCACGTGGACTAGCCGTTAGACACAAATGGGGTTTTCCTTATGGAATTTGGAAGTCACGACCGCAAATAAGTAGTAGCGACCGCGAAACGACTGTCAAGCATTTAATGCGAAAATCTGTCTAGCATACTTTGATGATTTTATACCAGTTTTATTGCAACGTCTCTTTGGTGGGTAGAGGCTAATATTTCACTAAACATATGTAAATACAAGAAAATTAATAACTTTGTAACCAAACTCTTGCAGTTTGGCTACTCACTCTTTTCTATTCCTTAAGTCATTGTTAGATGTGAGCATAAACACCATCTATAATAGTTTATAGTGTGAGCCTGTTAAAACACAAGTTGTAAAGGTTGTTGTGTAAGCCTAAAAACACAAGTGTAAAGGTTATTGTGTGAGCCTTCAAAACACAAGTGTAAAAGTTTGGTGTAAGCTTGAAAACACCTTTGAAAGATAGTGGAATAC
>CATIWR010068260.1:0-10538 GCA_949677035.1 Omphalea diandra | reverse complement strand
AAAAATATTTTAGTTTATATTTTTTAAATTTTGAAATATTAACTGGAAATTGTCTAGTGAAAATGAGAACAAATTAAACAACTTTGGTTCGGTAGGTTCGGTTCGGGTTGATTCAATTAAATTACATGTATTTTAAATTTGTTTCGATTCAAATGGATTTGATTTATTAATTACTTCAGTTAATTCAAATTTTTCTGTTTTCTATATAAAAACCCGAACCAAAAACCTAAAACCGAATTTCTTAAAAAGTATAACTGAATAAACCAATTTTATTAAGGGATCAAACCGAACCGAACCAGATCGGTTTGGTCAGTTTTTCAGTTTGGTTCGGTTTTTGCTCGGATTCTGTAATTTTGTACACTGTCCAGGGGTAGGATGGTAATTTTTGCAAAATCTCCTCTTCCTTCAATATTTTCTCTCCATTTTGGAGAGAAAATGGAGGGAGGAAAATTTGAGTTATTTTCCCTCCCCTCTCTATTTTCCTCCCCTTCCCAATCAAGGGAAAATAACTTTCCCCTCCTATTTTCCTCTCCCTCTTATTTTACGCTCTCCCAATCACAAGCTTAATGCCACAGACACTTAGCCCATCATCAGGTGTCACATAACAATCTATGGTAGGCCAAGAAAACATAATATCAACTGTTTTTTAGTTTTGCAGTAAAAGTATAGCAGATTTGCAAACTTTGCTAAGTACACGCAGGGAATGAAAGTACATTTGTTATAGTCTGATCTTAAGATCAGAACCTTGATTGGTAAGATGAAAAGCAAACCCACTTGCTAATTAGACTGACTCTTGGGACTAATCATATACTATGGCGCCAAATGGATGGTCCCGCAGGCAACAGGAATTTTTACGAGCCTGTTGTGGTTTTAGTTTTGTTGTCATTGAAAAGATGAAAAGAGAATTGTGCCACTTAAAAGAAGAAAAAGAGAATTGTACCACTTAAAAGAAAAAGCGGCACGATTAGTAATGTAGCACTAGAGAGAGGCAGACAAAGAGAGAGTGAAATGATTGAAGAAGGGTGCAACGTAGCATGAGAAAATTGAAAAGGGTAATTAACTCAGACAACAGCTACGAGCATGGGAATGAAGTCTTACAAAGCACCGGTTTGAAAACAGGATAGAAGCTTTATATCAACAGTGACAAATGTTCTGTTGGGGCCCACTAGCCTGGGTCAGCGGGAACCCACCCACGTTGCAGTTGCTTGCTTATGTCTGTTAGGTCGAGGTCAAATGGCTGGACCTCGCTAACCATTAGGACCATCTTAATATCCTATCCTTTCTCCTCTGACCAGTTTTGCAAGTATGTGTCAGAAGCATTGATTGTTGAATGCATGGAAGGAGCGAGGGCATGCTGATGCTTGCTAAACTGAAAATTTTTGAACGATTATGATTCATATGCACAGCTAACCAACATGTATGAATCAAGCTAAAATGAATAGACTAATACTGCTTAAAATTCTCATTGAAGCATGAACATAAGCACGATTATCATTGAATGGGCAGAGAAATAAATCTTAATTTTTTTTTTCCCTTTATGAAAAACAAACTGCACCTAAGGATCACGAAAGCGGGACACAGAGAGGCTTGGAAAAATCATTATATAAAATATGATCCTGAAAAAAAAAAAAGTCTATGGGGTTTTCTGTTCGACAAATATGGTCCTTGATTTGTTTATTATCAAAATTTTACTATGTATTATAATGTCGTTTACAAAATGTTATCGGATCCATAAATTTGTTACATTTATTTGACCTGTTACCAAATTTTATATATTATTTCAATAAATTATGTATCTAAAATTTAGATATATAATTTCTTCACTCCTAATATAAAATTTATTCTTTTTTTGTTTTATTTGAACGAATTTTATAGTAATAGAAACATAATTTGTTCAAACATATATAAAATAAAATAAATAAATTTTGTATTTAGAGTGAAGAAATTATGTGTGTATATATAATTAGTTAAAATAATGTATAAAATTTCATACCATATTAGATATTAATTTGTAAACGGTGTTATACCATATGATAGAATTTTTTCAATAAATAAATCACGGACCATATTTGACAAAAATCATAAGCTTGTACTTCAAAAAAAAAAAAAAAAAAGAGCTAAGTTCAATCGCGAGACTTTGATTAAGATAGGTGGCCTCTGTTTTGGACAGACGACATTACCTCTCCTGGGGATGTAACTAATGGCTCTGTCCAATACTGCCTTAGGTCATGGTCACTCAGCTTGGATCAATTTTAGCTGTCTTAGATTTTCAAATTGCTCTGTTCAATTCGAATGAACGCCTGTTTTGCAGTTTATTTAGACAGAACATATCATGGGGTAAATTATACGGTTACATATCAGTATGGTGTTGCCATATAAAATTTTAAATTGTATGTATAATTTATTAATTATATATGATAACTTTGTCAAAAATAAAAATTATCTAAAATGATAAATAATTATATAGATTAACAAAATCATTACTTAAATATTTAAAATATATTTATTATATTATTTAATACAATATTACACAGTATTTTGAAAATCAGACTGGATTAATCGGTCGAACCAATCGATCTGCAAATCAATCATCAACTGGTTCACCAACCAGTCGAGTTTTAAAAACATTGAAATTGCATATGATACCATACTATTCACTTTTGAAGTGACTTGAAAGAACACCAGCTAAGTGAGTAGTGACAGAGGACATTTATAATTAGATGAGGTTCATAAAGGTCATCATAATTTCGACTATTATTAGTTTAACACATGTTTAATTTGCCAACACAGTAGTATTACAATAAACGTTTTATGCATCATATCAATCTACAATATTGTTGAAAAATAAAGAAGATCAACATATCTAGCAGATAGTGTCAACAGTAGGTGGGCATCCACAAAGCGCAAAAGATTGAGGACAAACTTGAGAATTTTTTGGGTGGAGACGTATATCCTTATTTAACACAGTAGTGATATTTCAGTTTCCATTCCAGATATTTTTTAACATACGCAGTTTCCATTCCAGATATTTTTACATACGCAACAAATCATGCTTGCATCTTTTAGTATGTTGATCAATCCCCTTATTATAATACAGCCGAGATGTCATTAAAAAAAGGAAAAATATGGGATAGGAAATAGTTATTAGATTTGGAGGGAAGCTCAGACATGTATGTAATATATATGCTTCTAAGGTTAACCTGTTTCTTCTCTTTTTTCGCCGTGATGCATTTTTCCTTTCTCATATTCTTTCCAAATGTAGGATACTGTGACGAGTAATCAACTAGAAAGGTTGATTGGTCACATCTTGTATCACTATATCTGCAATCTGTAAATCAAACAAGATACCTGTCCAAGCTCACTTACATGAGACTCCAAAAATGGAACAAGAGATTGGGGGAAAAAAAAAATGATTCCAGCGTTTTGCTTTACTCGTCTCCAGCATCATAACGAGTCTTATAAATTGCTTCCATGTCATAATTGCTGCATATATGTCGTTGCTCTTCCTTTTTCCTTCAACTAGTTGCTCGCAGTCCTACACAATTTGTCTCAAGAAATTTATTTTGTATGCTGGAACAGTCAACCTGATGCACCACTTATTAGTAAAAACAAGTGAAAATGAGGAGCCGATGGCAAACTTGAATTAAAAATAAAAAGAAAGATTAGCACATTACCAACATTAAGGATATGAGAATGAGTAACATATACATCCTTGATGTGACATGCATTAAAGCATATAATTCAGCATACCTGTAAACTGAAAATGTAACTAGTTTCCAAGTTCTGCCAGGGGTTTCTTATGGATATGTTTCTGACTTCTGATGGTCAATATCCATGATATGCTGTTTTGTCTCTGCATCTCCTGGTTTAAAGCAACTTGATTCAGTTGTTTACTCACAGGTAATGAGCTGGCTCTGGCAAACAGCTATTATAGTTGAGTAGCAATTAGAATTGTTAACCTCTTAATCCGAACTTCAGACAAAACACGTTTGGGCCGGGGAAAGAATAAAGAATATAAGTTAACTTGAAATCTCAATCCAGCTCTTTCCTGCTTCTTTTATGCCCAATCTCTTAGCAGCCTCCCTCACTTTGCTTAGACTTTCCCACATTCCCAATGTTGCATAAGCATTTGAAAGCATAATGTAGACTGATGGATCATTTGGACAGGTAGCAAGAAGGTTTTTTTCAATGGTATAAACCAGTTCACTATTCCTATGAATTCCACATGCCCCCAATAAGGAGCTCCATATGGTTTTATCAGGCTTAAATGGCATCTCAGAAATCAATTGCTCCGCCTCCTTGAAACTTCCAGCTTGACCAAGAAGATAAATGATGCAATAATAATGTTCTATATGAGGTTCAAGTCCATGATCAAATTTCATGGACTTAAATATGTTCCATGCCTCCTCAATGAAACCAGCATGTCTGCAGGCAGCAAGGATACCTAGAAAGGTGACTTCATTTGGCTTTAGCCCTATCTCTACCATCTTTCGGTAAAATTCAACAGCTTCTTTTGCTCTTCCATTCTGTCCACACCCCACAATGATCCCTGTCCAACATACAACATCCTTATCGAGAATGGAATTAAACAGAGTTATGCCATTCCCGATTTCACCACATTTTGAGTACATATCAATGAGAGCTGTGACAGTAACACCTTCTGTTTCATATCCATTCTTAACGCACAAAGCATGAATCTGTTTACCACTTCCAAGAGATGCTAAATTTGAGCAAACTTTCAAAATATTGGAAATAATATATTGATCAACTTCAAGATCCAAATTGACCATATCTCTGAACGTTGAAAAAGCTAATGAGTTTAATCCCATCTTGGCACATCCCATGATTAATCCAGACCAAGCTACAACATCTTTCATTGGAAGCCTTTGAAATAGTCCAAAAGCATTCTCCATGTTTCCCACTTTTGCATAGAGATCTATGAGGACGCTTCCAACAACATAATCTGACTCATATCCACTGCTAACAACCAAACCATGCACTTGAATCCCCAGTCTCAAATTGACCAAGTTAATGCAGACCTTCAAAGCACTACTGAAAGTGTAATAATCCATACATGCACCAGAAAGATAGATTTTCGAAAGCATAGTAAGAGCTTCCCTATTTTTCCCATTGACAACATGGCCACAAAGCATAGAATTCCAAAGTGCCAAGCTATCAGAAATGGAACCATTGCAACCTGAGCATTGATCAAATAACTTTACTCCTTCATTCAACTGATTGCAATTAGAATACATATCAACCAATGCAGACATGGTGAAGCAGCTAGACAAAAAACCAGACTTTATAACATAACAGTGAATCTGTCTTCCCGTACCCAAGAAACCAAAATAACTACATGATTTAAGGGAGCAAGGAAACGTGAAATCATCAAACTTAACCCCTTCATGGTGCATCATACATGTAAATTCCAAAGCACACAAACTCCTAACATCCACAAAACCAGTAATAATACTATTCCAAGAAACAGCATTTGGCTCCGGCATTTGACTAAACAAATTCACTGCCTCATCCATCAACCCTTCCTTGCAATACCCTGAAATAATAGTATTCCAAGTAGTTGAATTCGCACCCTCAGAAATCCTATCAAAAACTTCCCTTGCATCAACCAAACTGCCACATTTGACATACATATCCAAAAGGGTATTCATTAAAACAATGTCGTTATTTAAATCACATCTACTAATTCTCTTATGAATCAGTTTACCTAGTCCAATATCGCCTGCTAGGCCACACGCTTTCAAAACCACAGAATACATGAACCCGTTGGGCGCCTTGAATTCGGAATCTAACATCTGGGTGTATAGTTGTATGGCTTCGTGAGGTTTTCCAACGCTGGTATATGCACAGACCATCGTTGTCCAAGTGACAATGTTTCTGTGAGGCATTTCATCGAACAGTTTATGCGCATCGTTTAAGAAAGAACAATCAATATACATAGATATCAAATTGGTGGCTATATACACATTACGAGAATGCCCAGTTGTGATCAGATGACAATGAAATGATTTGCCGTGGTTGAGGGCTTGAATTCGCCCACAGCCGCGTAGAGCTATTATTATGCGCTTTAAGTCCATTTCAGTTGGCCATGCAACGGGTGACGGGAGTTAACAACAGGCCCTTTTTCAGGTATTTTAATGATAACACTGCCCAACTTGCAGTTCGACCACAGATTTAGATGTGAATTATAAGGCAATCGGTTTTATAGTGCCGTTAAATAATGTGATATAATTTAATGATAAATAATAATTTTATTAAATTTAATGATAATTTTATAAAAATGTGCTAAATTATATACTTTTCACAATCGATATAAGATTTCAAAAGATTAATTTATTCCTTGATTTTTGTAAACAAAAAATATCACATTTCACACACTTCGTGTGTGTATATATATATGTAAACACATACGAATTAGAAAAATCACATACTTTTTTGTAAAATTATAATAATTTTATAAGAATATATTAACCTATGTAATCTATACACAAATTTCACAAGGACCCGTGGACAGCTTTTTTTACAGTGCTTTGTAACATATTCTAAGTTCTTGAAACTGCAAACCATGCCGTTAGACGACAGCTTAATATCTGCACGACCACCTTTTCAATCGAACTCATTGGGATAAAAAAGAATCAAGTTGTCTTATTCTACTGCATTGCTCAATCAAGCCTGCAAATTCAACCAGTTTTTCTTTTTTCCTCTTTCCTCAAAAAACAACTTTGATTAGGATCTAACCCACCTTTGTACCACAAAAGACTGAGTAAAGCCTATGAATAATTTTTTCTTTTAATGAAAAAAAGTTGCACCTGTAAATGAAATCATTAGAATTAACCATTTTTCATTCAAGTAGATGTTTTTAGGGTTTTATAGCAAGTTTATGCAATCATTAGAATCACCATGCGTTTTGCAATAATCAAATATTGATTGCAACTAAAATTTAATTGCAAAAAAAAAAGTACAAACACCATTAGACAAGTCTACAAGCTAAAACAAATAGATGCAATTAAGTTCCTAAAATACCGTGCTAAAAACAAAAACAGAATGACTTCCTAAGCTGATGTATAACAAATTAATCTCCATAATCGATTTCCTAAGCTGATGTATAACAAATTAATCTCCATAATCGATGATCAAGTCCTTCGACCAACCACACTGAAATTGAATCTTGAATTAGATAAGTCCCAATATATGCCAATTTCGTCTCCGTACACTAAATTCCTTCTCCGAACAAATTCTCTAGACCAACCATTAATAAACACGTAACTTCCTGAAGTAGCCCACTTCTTGAACACCATCTTGTGCTCGGTTCTCGTATCAACGTCCCAAAAAACCACAGGAGCACCGCCGCCGCCATGAACCGCCTTAAGAACATCACTACTCAAATAAGGCAGAACATGTTTCTTCACCATGTCTGTGGAAACCAAGAGCCTGCACAAGTTTCCAAGATCACTCTCTTTCAGCTTTTTCTTGATTACAAAAGGATGGTTTTGTTCCGTTGCTTGATCAGTTGTGGAACTGATTTCTTCGGTTTCTACTCTTGCCCTCTCGTTCTTTCTTGAAGGATATTCACAAAAAATCGATAAAACAGGCCTACAGACTTCTTTATCACTTGGAATACAAGCAGTCGAAGATTTGTCGGAAAGGGTTAGCTCGGTCAAGACCTGATCAGCTGTGGACTTGACTTCTTGGAGCATTGCTCTTGCCTGCTTTCTCTTTCTTGAAAAATCGTCGCAAGAAAGTGACAATGCAGTGGAAACTTCATTATCATGGCATTCAATTTCCTTTTCTGGTGTCGCTACTCTTGCCTTCATGTTCTTTCTCCAAGAATAATCACAAGAAAGTGATAGAACAGTGGAAACTTCATCTTCTTGGCATTCAGTTACCTTTTCTGGTGTCGCTACCCTTGACTTCTGTTTCTTACTTGAAGAATATTCACGAGACAGTGTCAAGACAGTGGAAACTTGGTAATCATCATCTTTTTCTAGGTTCTTTCCCTTCTCGCTCTTGGCCATTACTAGAACAGCAGGGAAAAAATTGTGGGTAAAGAGATTGGCCATTGCTGTAGCTATATGTTATTATTGCTAGGCTCGTTTCATTGATGGGTAATGGGTACGTATATATAGAGAGAGGGAAGTGTATAGCGTGTGATATGATTTCAATATTGAAGAGGAAATCAGAATGGGACAAGGACAAGGAAAACGAGTGATATGGTTTGGTTTCCCTGTGAAGAAATAAAAAGATACGTAATATAGTATAAGATTTTGTATCCGTTGTTTTTAGATTTTTTTTTATTAGTTCATTACAGTTCTTTATGGTTTCTTAGTTTTTATTTTATTTTAATTTTTTAAGGAAAGTTATTATTTTAGTTTTTTCTCAAAGTTATTATCTCAGTTAAATCTATTTAGAAATCAATGTATGTATAATTAATTTTGACTTTAAACTCAATTTTAGCCAAGTATTGATCATTTTTCAAATTAATTATTTATTCAAGATAAAAATTTAATATTTCCAAATTAACTGTTTGATACATAATGATTAAAATTACTATATAAAACTATCTAATTGAAAGAAATATAATAAAATTATTAAAATGAGGTATAAAATTGACAACTAAAAAATAAAGTTAAAAATAATTTTTATTTATTATATATTTTAAATTTATTTATTAATATTTATGAATTTATTTTATAATAATATATTATGGAATATACATATCATCAACTAGTATTATTTCTCCTTATGATCTTATATATAACTTTAATTTATTTACATACACATAATGATAATCAACAAAATAGCGAAATTGTAGCTGAAATATATATGTATTAGATTAAAGGGAACTCATCAGATTGAATCATAACTGAAAAGAAATAATAAAGACATTTTTACATTCTAGATCAACTATAGTGAATAACACTACAATATTATATATGATATCATATTAATTAGTATAATTTTAAATATTTAAATAATAATTTTATTAATGTGTAATTATTTATTATTTTAAATTATTTTTGTTTTTGATAAAATGACTATAAGTCATTAATAAATTACTTACATAGGTTAAAATTTTATACATATTTTAACAAATATTTCAAGACTGATATATATATAAAAAAAATATAATAAAAATATATAAATTTATAGATAAAATAATGATTGACTAAATTAAGCATCCATGTGTTAGAACACCTTTTTTAAACCAAATAAAAAATTGTTATTAATTCTTATTTAAATTATATATGTGTGTATATATGTTTGTATATTTTCATCGAATAATCAAATTTAAAACTCTTAATTTTCATGCTCTTAAAAAGAGTAAAGAGATTACTATATGACATAAGTTTAATGAGATTTTATTTTATTGTAATTTGATAGAAAAATCCTTAGCTTTGATGAAGTCTTGATAGGAATCATTTGATAAAACAGTTCCCCTTTTATATATATGTTCTTTTTAAACACTTTAGATTGTGTTTGTTACAATTCTTCAATGGATGAAGCAATAGAAAGAACTCCCACAATGTTTTCCTCCGGACCACATTTTCCAACTTGAAAAGATATTCTCAATGATGCGTGTGATCATTTTAATTATTTTTGCTTGTTAGTTCATAACTGCGCTTTAGAATTCAAATTTTGGTGAATGACAAAAATCGTTGCAAGTCATTTGACTATGGCCATCGCTGGGCTGCTGTTTCATCTGATTGCTAGATAACAGTAGTATAAATATGACAGGACCGTTGAACAATGTTGTTGAAGTGCAACGACGAGCGAGAAATGATTTAGAACAAAGGGTATTTATATGGTCTTTCCTTTCAGAAATAATAAGAACAAAAATTAAGTTAATGACAACATAATTACGTTGACCATATATATTACTGAAAAAGATTGTAACCTGTATTGGATCTACATATCAGAGGAAAAACAACAATAATCTTATAGTCCACTTAATTAAAGCTTCCAAGTCAATCTCCAGCTCAAATCCAATGCAGCCAACACCAACCAAGAACCACCTATTGCAGCAATCAACACTTAAAAACTGAATAAAAAGCTATTATAAACCTGTGTTTTCAAGAGACAGAATGCTTTGTTGTTAAAGGAGAAACAAATCAGATGAAGAATTCCTTCAATTATCAAAACTGGAATTCCTGGATTTCTCAATGGTAACTGCAATTGTCAGCACACAAGATTTTAGCAATGGGCCACAAAAAGAATAACCATTGAAGAGAACAACCCAAGATGCACGATGCTATAACTGCATATTAATGCCTGTACAGGAGAAAAACTAAAGTGGCAAGAAATTGGTTCATTATCTTGTGGACTCATGCAAAGAATCAAGCATGTTTGGGGTATGTGTTAACTTCAGTGATGAGTTGTGCGATAGGAGACAACCACATTCCGGCAAAGGGTATGTATAAATGGAAGTTTTTCTGTTGATTTTTCTGACCCGAGGTACCATCACTCCCTTACGATCACTTTCTGTAAGCATCAATTGCATCTGATCCTTGAAAGTCTTCCAA